>VYZP01022688.1:1094-14442 GCA_013400635.1 Hypocryptadius cinnamomeus
TCAAGAAAAAAAATTAATGGATTGGATTGTCACTGCAAGTATTATACCTCTTATTACACCTGTTGCTAAATGAAACTCTAACAAAATATCACTCTACTGTGTAAAAAGACAACATTATTATGCAACTTTAAGATCATGAAATTGACCATGTATGTTAAATTACATTGGTCTTTTTGAAGGAACTTTAAAAAAGAAAAATAATCACATCACTGATTTGCTTCTCTAAGTAGAAATTTACTAAAACCAGAAGTCCATTTATATCCCTGACTATCCAAAAAGCCCATTGAGAGACTAGGACTGAGCTTTCCCAGTTCTCCTTCCTACTACATAATTTTCCCATCTCTCTCTTACACCAAAGTGTTTCCACACCCTCCCCAAACAGCTTCTCTCAGACCTCTTTCTTTTCTCTAGAAATTATCTCAAATCTCCCTCAACACTGGTTGTGTTGGTCACCTCTCTCCATTCTCTCCTCACCCATTCTCTCTACCAGTATTACTCTCCTCTATCTGTGCCTGTTTGAAATCCAATTCATCAAGAATAATGTCTGCATAAGAAGCTCCCACTGCATGTCCAGCTGTTCCCATCCTCTTGTGATCACTGCAATGTGACTGCAATGCAAATGTGATCCATCTCAAGAATCTTTTTACTCAAGTTACTTCACAGCTAAAATATTTTCCTAATCTAATTTGTAGTATGGTTGTACTAATGTGCTACAATAGCACAAGGGAGAAAATGAGCATCAAGGGGAAAGGAAGAAAATACTTCCTAATGTGGTTTACACATTTCTGTAATTTGCAAACATAATTTGATGTTTCAGCTATGTCAATCTAGCAGGTAGCTGCCACCAAAACTGGTAGACCTGCTCTTCTCCTCACTCTTCTCTTTTTGTCCCCAGTCCCTCCACCTCACTCATTTGGTGATCGTGAATACAGAGTTAAACTGATTCACCTGGTTGATAAGTCAAAAAATTATTCTTTTCATCCAAACAAACTGACTCACTCTGTAGCCACATGATCACTACATTCCATGAAAAGAAAATATTAGGAATGCCTGGTAGGGACCACACATCTCAGTAGAAGCTTCAGTTTAGATCATGTTTGCTAGGATGTCTAAACGCACCCTGAAATTTCTCTGAGTCTGGTATGTCTAGTGTATGATGCAAAACCTCATGAGATAGCCAGTAAATACCATGATGGCAGAGCCTCTGATCTATGGACAACTGCAAAAATATCTGAAGTTGTGGCTCTGCTGGACAGATGACAGGGGTTTCATGTGTCCTCAGTTATACTCTTCTCAGTGTCTGCTTTCCACTGCAATCAACAGATTTCAATTGAGTGTGCACAGCAAATTCCTGAAACTGATGGAATTCATTACACATGCTATGAAGTGTGTTAACACAGTGTTATAAATGCTACCAAGTAAAAACCTCACAAGCTCAACCAATAAAACTGCATTTTGTATCTTACTGTAAAATTGCAGAATTATCACTCCCTGTGGCTTCCTTTACTTGCCTGTCTGCATGTGGGTGGCCAAAGCCTAGACCTTCATATAAAATCCTCAAACAAACATATACATGCACTTGCATGTAAAACAGCTGAAATTATTCAAAAGCATACTCTTCACGTTGTACATCCACACTGATTTAGTTTACAGTTAAATCTGAACATAAAAGCACATGAAGTAGACAGCAAAGCCTGCACTGTATTCAATACATGCTGGCATTTTTTAAAGCCAATAGATTAGCTGATGAAATCCATTAATAATGACACTGGTTCATTTTACAAGGCCTAAGTTATGTCAGAAATGTAATGTGCTCCTTCTACCAGTAAAGGAAAGTAAAAATATAAGAAATTAGATCCAGCATTAGTGAATCATTGTGGATGCAGAGGTCAGCCAACAAAGACAAATGAGTAATTAAAATAAACAACCTGGCAACCATTCAGCACACGCATTCTCAGAATGTATTAAGTCTGAAAACATGTGACACAAAAGTAATTTGTCCACTTTTTTTTTTCATTTACACTGACTGCATACACTTTAAGACTTCAAGTACAAGCTGGTTCTAGTTAGTATTAATAACAATTAATATCAAAATTTAATGATTTCTTAATCCCCAGATATCTGGACCCGAAGTCTACAACAGTCTAGGTAAAACATCTAATATAATCAAAGACTACAAAACTGTATTAATTTACTATCAATTTAACCTGTAACTCATTACTGAATCTGAAATCAGCCAGAATTCTGCTTCAGTGAAATAGCATGTTGAATTTAGAGCATTATTTAGTCTTAGAAAAGGCATATGAAGGACCAGAACCATCACACAATGTGGTTAAGTTAGAAAGCCCTTCAGTCCTAGGCTGTCAAAGGAAAAGATGCTCATGTAAATATTTGAGGATGCTGTTTGGACTGTGGGAACAAGTAGCAACTGCATGAGGGGCAAGAAAGGGGTGAGTGTCAAGGTGAAGATGGGGATTGTTTAGAAAAGCTGAGTGCTGTCAGTGATGCCAAATGCAATTCTGTACGTACGATGCTGTGGGAGCTGCACAGGAAATTCAGTGAATGTCTGGTAGGGCCAGGATTACGAGTGCAGAGAATAAGGGGGACTGAAACACATACATGACATTACTAAACACATACTGTGGTTTCCATGGGCTAACTGCTATTGGACTGAGACAGATAGTAATTCAAAAGAGCTAAAGGAAAGTGCAAGAACCCTGACAATTCTCCCCTCTACCCTGGCCACACCAAAACATTCACAACTATTTCTTCAACATTCATCCTACATGCTATGTATACAAGGTAACTATCTATCCTAAGCAAAAGACATTTCAGCATACAAAACACCCACCAACAACCAAGTGATTTCATTAATGATTTCAAATTACTATTATTTACATAGTATCTGAGGCATAAGCAATCAGTTAGTGAGAGATTCTTGGGAAATTACAGAAAATAATTTGGCATAGTAAGTGGATATAAAACTATTGATCATCTTTGTCACATCACCCCAACAACTATGCTTGACAACTATAATCCCAGTTCAAGCTCTTAAGGAGAAAACTGATTTATGAGGAAAATGTTTTGTATATTAGAACTATCCATTTACAATTAAAAAAGAATCATGAGTTTTGTTTTTTAGTAGATAACCTGTAGTTTGTTCCAGACCAATTCCTTAAAGAGAGTAAGAAACCACATTTATTAAGTCCTCTTTAATTTATGCTGTATCATGCACACAATTAGTTTTTCATTACAGTGTTTTATGTCAGAAACAAGCAGGAGATACTATCACAATAACAGGGCACCAACATGTCATCACCATTTTCAAAACCTCACTTCTCCCTAGGGGACTATGGGCAAACAGTAAGGAGGAAATAGCTAGACTCTTAAGAATCACTCAAGATGTGCACAAATCCTATTTGAACAGTTGGAAGCAAGTTATAACAACATTTGATTTGGCATAGAGCATCATTCAGAGCTTCAGATTTACCACCAGCATCTGTGTTTCAACAACAAAAAAATCTCAAAGAACTACAGTATTTATATGTCCTGTCAAGTTAGAGTCTTTTTTCTAATTTCTAGAACACTTATCTAAACATAATTGTGTATTAGATGTCTCAAACTATGCAAATGTCTGCCAGATGGTGAACCCTCTCAACTGCCTCATCATTCATCACTCTATCAGGAGAATGTGAAGCTTCTGCCAGACACCAGCTCCACTCTTCATTTCTTTACAGGAATTCCTTTTCTGCCAAGGAGATGCACAGAGAGAAGCCAAAACTGCATTTATCTTACTGTCAGGACCAGTTCCGTATTTCCTTCTAGATCTGACCTGCAATAAGCTGTTTAAATAAACTTTCTGTTTAGTGGTTATTGAATTTCATGCTCAGTGACCTCATCTGGAAGCTGTAATTCCATCATCGACACTTGGACGAACAAGCCCTTCTACCTGAGATGCACAACTCCAGCTGTTAAAGGCAGAAAAATTCTTCTCCATCTTTGAACAAGTACTTCAGGAATAAGTTTTCTTAATTTTTTGAGGATTGTGAAAACAGTCTTAAATGTATAAAAAGACTTTCAAGCACTGAGTCACTCACAGGAAAACAAAGTGCAGTACAATTAAAAACAAAAATCTTCAAGGCACAGAATGTAACGGACTTGTCACTGGTAAGCAGATCTCAGAAAGATTAGACAATATATAAAGGAAAAGAAAATAACTGACAATAAACTATATTACACAAAAGAAAAGGATAAATAAGTTTATACAGAAGAAAAATAATAAATACAGTGAGAAATAAAAGTTTTTTTAAAAGCATGTAAAAAACAAAGGCACCAGTGCATCAGAATTTAAGATCTGAAAATTTAAAAAGTAATCATACAAACCATGCAAAAAAAATAAACACAATTAAAAATGAGGTTTGAGTTTCAAGCCAACCTACTGGCAGGCACTAGCCAAAACAGCTGTTCCCCGTCACTTTTAATGAGATATCTCCTGAATAGGAGCTCTTGCAGGGAGAAGAATCAACTAATCCAGAGGATAACTAACAAAGAATGGAAGAAAATCTTCAGGTAGAATTATCTGATGCTGCTCATGATTCAGTCATGTAAATTGACAGAGATAGCATAAGCATAAAGCTGGGTGGAGACTAAGGGAGAGTTCAAGGCCAAAGTAGAAATGCATCTGCAGCATCTTGCACTGAGACAGCTTAAATAAGTCATCAAATACATTCTAAAAAGTGATCTATAGGATTATAGACATGTAAGTATAAAAATCTGAGAGCTTCAAGCAACACCAGTTCCAACTAAAAAATAAGACAAACCAAAACAAATCAAAGACCATAAGGCAAGCTCCATCACTTAAATGTAGTAAGAAACAGTAAGATTGGTACTAGCTGAAATGATAAACCATTTTTCAAAATTCAGATGTTATCTCTGCTTCACTGGAACTGTAGCAGGTCCAGGGCCTGCAAGGCTTCCCTGGCGGTCAGCAGCCTGAGCTAGGAAATGCCGAGTCATGATGACTGGGCCTTAGAAGCCCCTCTCTTCTGCCTTTGGACCCTTGCTTATCTCTCTGTAAGACTATAGGTTGCTTTCCCTTTACCCTTACTACTGGACAATTTCCCAAACCCCTGTACCCTATATAAACCCCTACTTCTGTCCAGTTCAGCAGAAGAGCTGTCACTGAACCTTCATAGCAGACCCCAATAAAGAATTTCTTTGGAACCTCACACGGCCTTCTCCTCTCTCCCCCTGCGTCTGCTGTGGCACCTAGCAAGGTGCTGATAATCACTAAGAGCTGATATCACTTGAGCTTGCTAAGGTTGCCTGCAGCTGGGAGCTGCTTGGGAACAGGGACAGGCTGAGCTGAGCAGGACTGCACTATCCAGACCCCGCTGCAGCCTGCCGGGCATACCCCAGTTGAAGCCGCATTATGGAATTATTCACATAATCTGCAGTGAACAGCAAGAAGCATATTCACAGCCCTGCCCACACACTGAGTGTGTGTTTGAGTACCAACAATCAGTCATTCAGATCCTCTGAAATACCTAGAGCTTCAGACTTGAAAATAATTCATCCATCATCCTATTTCAAGGCTTTGTCCGCCTTTGAAAACTTTATGGTTCCCCTGAACTCAATGGCATCATTCATATCTTCACCTTACCCTTCAAAAAATTCTTGAGTTCTACACACACACCTCCCCCCCTTCATTTGCATGGTTTCTCTTCAGTCAAATTATGCTACTTCTCCTCAGTTGATAAAGCACAATAAGTCCCTTCATTAAGGTCACTATGTTGAAAAATAACAGGACACATTGCTACTGATCAAGGCTCTAAGTCCATCAAACAGAAGTGAAGAAGGAGAATTGAAAGTGTTCTGTACACAACACATCTTGATTTCAAATTACCTTTAAAATATTTCAAATTGTGTTTCTGTTAAAATATTAATGAAAATAAATGTTATCATCAAAATACAATTAATAAATATGGGGGAAATGATAGTACGTACTTATCAATCCACGGCCTTAAAACATTAATACAAAATGGAAGGCTTACAGACAAACACTACTGTGCTGAGAATTTGGTTATCATATTTAAAATCTGTCACTTGGAAATATGAACTGATTATGACTCTAAAGAGTCAACAGTAAGCCGGGACTACTAATGTAGTAGTAATTTGTAAACATGGCATACCACATCCATCCTAGTTTTTATCAAACTCTCTTCAAAGAGTCATTAGTAGAAATAAACGAAGCACATGAGCAGGAAAAATTACAGAAAGCCAGATGAAAGCCAGATGAGTTCTTAGATGCAAAGGGAAAGTACGTAGGAAACAGATCGCTGGCCTTCACTTGTAAAAAACATCCAATCACAGATTCACAATGGCACATTAGTGACAGAATTGGGTGTTTCATGCTCTGATCCCAGTCTCTTCCTACCACAACTGTGAAAAACGCTTTTGGAGATGCTGCCTTAACCAGAGGATACCATTTGTCTGAGTCAGTTGCTCCAAGCCTTCAGAGGTCAGCCAGCCACTGGCCAAGCTCTACAGCAGGCTGACCCTTTCGGGTTCAGGTATCACAGCATGCCAGCCACACTCCACACCCTGCCTGGAGTACCACCTACGCCTCCCAGCAAAGTTTCACCCCCTGTACTGGGATCCACACTTCAACAGTGATAGAAACCAGCACATCAGTTTCTACAGCAGCAGGTTTATTTGCCTGGACAGTGGTAACACAGTGACAGTTCAGCCTTGAGGTAAAGAACCATTTACCAAATATGCAAACACCATTAACTCTCATTCTCCTTTTTCCTAAAGCAATACCAGAGAGGATCACATCACAAAGCAAAACCCCATGTCCAGCAGGAATCTCTAGCCCTGGCAATTCTCTTTCTTACCTAGTTCTGCTTTACAGCAAAGTGCCACTGATAGTAGTCTTCCCATGCGAGCTCACTAGCATTTTTACCCAATGTGAAACCATGCCTTCAAGGGACTTAATGTGCCACACTGACATATATTTCAATAAACAGCAACTGCACTTTGTCATAAGAACCTGTCACCCTGGTGAAGTTTTAAAATTACTCCAATCCAGGTGTGACACAAAAAGCAACAAGAACACTTGAGTTTTCTAGCCATTTGTTCTTCCTCACAGCATTTTTCTTGTGTGGGCACCCAAGTCTTCTCTCGTTTCCCTCTCTCTTGCTGTCCTGTATTAGCTGTAATTCAAGGCACACTGGTGAGAACAGAACAAACCTGTGCTAAAAATATTTCTGAGACTAAAATGTCTGAGGGTATGTTAAAGGCACATATATCACTACAGTTTATCTTCTGTAAACCCAAGGTAAGACTTTTACTCACAGTATGTTAAGCTACAGTAGTCCTATCTAAAACATGACTTGAGGAATAACTTTTATGTTACTGTTCAGCTGTCATAACGACAAGAAGATTGAGTTTGAAACCCCGGTATATGTTTCAAATAAAAATTAAATGCTAATCTGTAGGAGGACAAAAGTTCAGTCATTTGTCAACTTATGCATTTACACTTTAGTTAAAGAAAAGCAAAGAAAAATATTTCAAATGCTGAAAACATTATGAAATTACTGCACAATTCCCCTTTCTCAAAATAGATTTTCTTTGTATACCACTCTGGATCTATTCATGCCACTCATTCAGGAATCCTAATATTTAACCTCTTATTCTTTCTCTTTTGAACATCTGCTATGTCCTGTGCATATTATTATGCCTAAGAGAGAATATAAGAGTAAAAAACAGGGTAAGAGCAAAACAAGGCAAGAGCAAACAACCTGTTTGCTCAGATTGTAATTAATTATCTTTAAAAACATGGAATTTTCAGAAGACTATTGATTCAGCAGCCCTCAAAATACATTAAACAATTTCTGTATTACCATTACTGTTCTAAGATTTCTAGATATTAAGAACCATGACACTGACAACAGCACTACTCAAATACAGCAAGTAATATTTGCTTAGCAAATCAAGACTACATTAATTTTTTCCTACGGTGGTTTTATCAGTCACATCATTCTCTGGGAGGAAGCCCGCCCTGACATCTAGTTCAAGCCACGAAGCAACCTCTAAGATGCTGGCTCTTGCTAAAATTAAATGTGCAAGCAGCAAGTCACCACACAACTGCAAATTATTTTTTCAGAATGTTGCAAGCTGTTCATTATGTTCAGACAAAATTGATTATGTTGAGAAAGACCCCTTCCGTGATCATTTTAAATTAAATGTTTTAATACCTTAAAATCCCTGTAGGCCTCATTGTAATTCAAATTATAAATACTATTTATTCAATCTCACCCAATAAATAAATAAGACAGAAATATATCCATGATCAAAATTACAAAGTTTCTTTTATAATACACTGTCACATCTTCCAAGATAAATGGAGTCAAACACAGAAAATACACAACAAATTCCATGTTCCTTAAGCTCCAGGTGCATTTCTTTAACAACTTAGCCTATATGAAGGAGAAACATGCCTGAAAATTAACACAGCACGTCTTCATTAATGATTGTGACATATTTAGGTGATCTTTCATTTGAGAACCTTTAAAATTATTGTAATGACTACCTACATCCTTGCTGAGGAGATATTTATTTGCTTCTCCTGGTTATCTTTCAGACACTTTAAGAGAGTAGTCCATTAAGTATTTCTGACTACTTGTACTTACAATCTGTGGCTTATAAACGTGCATTTGTACTTCACCCATTATTTTAGGATAAAAAGACAACTTTCACCAAGTATTCAATTTAAGTTCAGTCTTCATAAAACAGGTCACTCGTGGGTAGTACAGTCAAGCTCCTTGCTTCAAGAATAGTAAGAATATAGAATTCTAAACATGAAAATCTGCTCCCTTGATGAGATGGGGCTTTATGCCAGATTTTAGTCTACTGCAGTCTGCAGACCACAGTTAATTAGGATAAGAATGTGTGGCAAAAGCTAATTTTATATTATCTAACACAAACAATCACTTGTTCAAAGCTTCTTACATTTCTTAAAAGTTCTTGTAATTTCGGCTGAATAAATGGAATTTTAACCCAATGAAGTTGTTGGTAAAATCTATGGACAAGTATCTCAGAGGATATTTAAGGTTCATCTAGAGTAGCTAAAGGTACAATCTAAAACAAGAGAATGCACGATAATCAAGCATTATATACCTTAGTTACTCCTAGAAGTAATGAATTTGAAATAACTCTGATGCCACTTCCAACTAAAGTTTTTCTTAGAGCTCAGGCACTAGTATTACTAAGGACTTTCTCCTATATGGACCCTCAACTAATGTGCAACTTCTTCACAGCCAAAATGATTTAATAGAACTTCTAGATCTGAGTAACATCTGCATGAAATTTATTGAGTCTAGCATTTTCGAGACCTGCACTTTGTAATAAACCCAGTTGCAACAGGCCAAGTTGAAAGTTGGACGAAAATATGTACAGACACGCAGTGTGACTTTACAAAGTCATTTCCATAAGAAACTAGGCTAAAAACTGCAGTCATAATTTGGAAAATGACACTTCCTTCTCCAGAACACCTTTTTTCTGTTTTGACTTAACCGGCAATACGTGCCAGAGAGTCTGCTAGTATCCAAACAAAACTGTTTCATTAAAATCTGAAAATGTTGCTAGGAAATCATCTTGGTTCTTTTACCCTAGGATACATTCTTATATTAATATGCCTCTGTAATAACGTATTACGTAAAAATGGGTGTTACACATATACTTTCTCAGTCAAGCAGAAAGATTTGTTTGCATCCATTTGATTGTGCAGCCCGGCTGCTAGCACATTAACTCAATACAACTCCTTGTATTTAGGTCAAAAAGGTCCTAGAAGGGAGGAGGTGTGCACATATGCCTGATCAAAGCTATAATCTTGAGCAGAGAAGGGACAGCACCACAAAGGAAGCATTTCGTGCCACAATTAAACAAGCCAAAGAACACAACCACAAAAGGACTGTAAAAGATAATGAGCCAGCAGACGCATGTTGAAACGCTCAAGGTTATTTCTGCTGTAACAGTTTAAGATCAAACCACTCTGTTTCTGTAACGTACTTGGGCACGATAACAACGAACAAATGCTACAACCAGCACAGCATTCCATGATGTTAACCCAGGACAGGATCAATGTAGGTATTTATCAGAGGCACTGTCAGGGCTCTGAGAACACCAAGTCCTCAAACACCATCAGCAGCCCCACCTGAAGCCCCCCACTGCAGGCCCAGGAGCCATTTCAGCTCAGGACTGCCCCAGTTCTGGCTGAGCTGTTATTGACATCTCTGGGCTCAGGCCCCGCTCTCTGCTGCTCCTGACCATTTGATCAGATTTGTAAGATAAGAATCAGGACCCAGCTCACACACTGGTGCCTTTCTTTACCCAGGTGGACTGCAGCAGAGTCTCAGCCCTGGGCCTGTCCTCCCACTGACCCCTCCTGCAACTCCCCAGCACAAGAGGTCATTGGTCTCACCATCAGGCACAACCACAAATGATAAAAAAGAAGTTGGGGGAAATTAATTATCAAGTAACATTCGAGCAGCAGTATGAATACGGACTTTTCAATGTCTCCAAGAACAGGGATGAGGAGGTTACTCTGAAATGCTGAATCAAACACTATCAGGCCAGTACTGAAGCAGCAAACTGAAAGATAAGGAGCAGTCCAAGGCCTTGTAATCAGACTTCTCTTGGGCAAGATGACAACAATGACTTCATCCCGCTGAGGGGAAAACCCTGCAGACCAGTGCAGGAAGAGGCTCACCTGCAGGACAGACCGTTCAAACCAGTGTTGACCCCAGCAGGCGGCTGAGTGTGTTATGAAGTAATAACTGGCACGAGAAAAGATCCCTGAAGGGAGGCAAAGCAGCAAGGAAAAATAATGGTCTGCACAGTCTACACAGCTCTGAACAAAACAACGGCTGATGCCGGCAACAGTGCTCTGCTTGCAACAAAAACCTATGTAATGTTTCAAAACAGTGCAAAACAAAAACCTCCTTCAAGACAGTTTGCAAGGTGATGTCTATCAGTGACTTGCAACAACTGGTCAAGTTCACTGATGATATGAACCGAAAGTGTTTACAAGTGGTAGCTCAGTGAGGGTACCACCTGTTCCAGCACTCACAAGGTGCAACAGGCAGGCTGTAGCTCTCCCTTTTCCCAATCAGTATCTTGCACACTGTATGGAAATCTTTGTTTAAATCCTAACAGTTTCTAATGTGGATGGTATTGCTTCCCTCTCTGGTACTTTCTGGTCAATAGAAAGCCAACAAGGAAAAGTCAATTTCTCACAAGGTTGTGTGAGAAATGTGGAGATGAGGTATAAAGATATAGTACCTGTACATATAGAATAAAGTTCCTGGGTAACAGTAGATGACCTCTGAAGAAAGAGAATATAAAACCAGCATACGTAAATGAATGCAGACTAACCTGTCCTTTGAGATTTCAAATCAAATATTGTTCACCTGTCTTCTTAGGCATGCTACTGCCACACCTCAAAACAGTTAGCTGCTCCTGTAGATCTCTTTCATTTCCATCTTTTCCTTCAAGTTCTAGACCAATTTTTTTCTTGATTCTTTATTTTTTTATCAGTAGTCCTCTTATTTTATTATGAGCATATCTTGCAATCTTGTAAGTACCTCCTTATAGATCTGTTCCTGTTAATTTAGTGGGGACTGTGTCACACTCAGACCCACTGTATTCCAGAAACCTTCTTACTGATTTCCAAAACTATCTGCTTTCCCTTTTTACCTACCTTTAAGAAAAAAAAATCAGAAGAATTTAATTTAGTTTAGGAAAGGCAAGCTCTACCTTCAAACACAAAATCTACCTTAGACCTCACAAAATATTTGACAAACTCCGAACACTTCATGAGAGTAGTCTAAGAACAAATTAAATTAGAAACTGACAGCACACTCCTCACATTGAAGTATTCAAGGATTCTGTACAGTTTGCTGGTGTATTACTTGTTCATTAATGCTGGTTGGTTTTATTTAAGTGTTCTAATGCTTTTATAAAAGCAGAAACAGCTATGGAAGTAATAAGGGTAGTAGCACTACCACATTTAAACATATTTTTGAAAATAGAATGCATGCATTTCAGCACCTCTAATCTTACATGTTACCTCTCTGAAAAATAAAAATTCTATCCACTACATAAATGTCATAAGTATAGCGAAAAAGCAAGCAATTTGGGTGTACATTATTTATATAACTTAATAATAGCTGTACATAATCCAGGTGTGCATAATTACTGCTTATAATAACCACAAAAACCAAAGTACTTGCTTAGTTTCCATGATTCACTCACCTGAAAAAAATTATACAGCAACATTTACATAATCTTAGGTACAGTTATGGTAAAAAGGATGTGCAAGAGATATTATTATGTACTAATTCTAAGCCCCATATTCTGAGTTTTAATATTTTAAGTTCAAATATTTGACAATAATTAATTAAATATTCTTGAACCATAACAGAACACATTAAAAATAAGTCTAAATTTTATGGATAATCTTCATAATTTAATACTCTTATTTTATATAGTCATACGTCATTCAAGGGATTGTCAGATTATCTGAATACTGAAAGTTGTAAAGTCCTGAATATGAGAAAACCAAGTACTAGAAATGCCTACAAACAAACATGCAGTAAATAGTACAATATCTATGCTTTTTTAAATACACACTCATATGTACATCAAATATTGAAAAAGTAAGCAATTAGGTCTTTAGATTTAGTAGCATGAGAGACAAGACACATGCAAAGAAACTGTAATTCTGTAGACATGGAATTAATTGTTGATACTTAGGACTGCAACTAGAAGGGAAAATAAGTACCACCAAACTGATAATATGAGAAAAAAGCCCAGGTTAATCTATACAAGTTCATTGTAGATAAGCTATCTTTTCTCAGGGGCTTTGGGTCACATCAAGCAAGCAAGAGACAGACAAGTCATACCAATAATATGTCAAGGACTCAATACTTCCAAAAATCTGTATGCAGAAAGATCAGAGCTTCCCTTTCTCTCTGACAGAGGAGGGGCCCCAGCTTTTATGCTTTTCTGGCAAATAGAGGGAACATGGCCAACTTTCTTTGCATTTGCTGGCCAAAAGCTGAGACAGTCTCTGTCTCAATTCAAACTTTAAAACCTTTATTGGGATGCATATGGTTGCTTTATTGGAAGCAAAATGGCTAAGGCGAGAAAACCAGGACACAAAGGCTTTTTTTTTTTTAATTATCCACTGATTTCTTTGACTCAAATGCACAGAAAATTTATGGGAGAGTTTTGCTAAATGCAAATTCAAGCAAGAACAAGAAAGCGAAGGTTGGTTTTTTTTTTT
>VYZP01022689.1:0-104422 GCA_013400635.1 Hypocryptadius cinnamomeus
GTGCCAGGGCCTCACCACCCTCACAGAATTTTTTCCTCATATCCAGTCTAACTCTACTCTGTGTCTGTGCAAAACCATCCCCTTTCATCCTGTCACTCCAGGCCCTTGTAAATAGTGTCTCTAAATTTTCTTTTTCCTTTTAAGAAAGGAGGTATGATGCTATCAATCCCCCTACAAAATAACTCTCAGAGCTCATGGCCCCAGCAAGTGGTGGGTGTACGTGTTTATTTGCTTTTATTGAAAGATTTTTATACATCAAAGTGTCTCGGGCACAAAGAGGTATAAAAGCCAGAGCATAAATTCACCTTTTTAAGCTTACACAATATCTTAAGGAGTGTCATTTGACAGAACTATAGATCTGAATAATCTCCTTTCTGCTGCGTGCTGCAGAACAGAGCTGTGATAGATGCAGGAGCCACTGCCAAGGAACCTGCAGAAAAAATATGCAAGAGGAATGAGATCAGATCACCACATTAAGGCATAAACCAAAAACCCAAACAAAAATAAATTCACACACACTGTGCAAAAGGTATCTGAAACCATCTTTCACAGTTTCATTGTTACCTTCAAAAGCAGCAACATTTAGGCACCATGTTGGTGATTTCAGCCCATTTTCCAGCTGGACATATCCTCTGAAAACAAGCAGATCTTTTTCTAGCCTTTTTTTTTTTTTTCTTGAGAAAACAGGAAGTTGGTCATGCTGGCTCAGAACAATAAACTGTCAGTCAGAAGAGACCTCCTGCCTTTATTCCTGGCTTGTTCTTGATGCAAAGCTCCTCCTTGACTTACTTTCCCAGCCAGATATGTAATGATGCCGGTAAGACACATACATTACTTTCAGAACCCTGTGGGGAATCAAAGCCCACCATAAACCTTAAGTTTGGATTATCATGTTATCAGATGTTAAAGCTACAGCTGCAAGTGAGACAGAGCCTCAGCCACACCTTCCTGAACACAACAGCATTATTCCATTGATGAGACCCACTGCAGAATTTCCCATGGCTGAGCTGTCTCTGTGGTGGGTAAAAATCATTCTTGTGCAGACAACACACACAGGGTTTATGAATCACTTGAACATCCTTTAAATCCTCAAAGAAGGGATTAAGTAGGACTTAAGAGGAACATATGACTTGTGCTTGTCCTCAATACAGTGGTGACTTTCATATTATGTGAGGAAATAACTCCTTTGATTGTTCTGTGTTTATTCAGCACTAATGTCCCTGGATGTCTTTGTTGTTTCCCTGGCTAGAATGAAAGAGCAGCCTGGTCTGCTCCTACAGCTCTTCCACAAACAGGGTTCCACAGCAAATGGACCCTCCAACCCCTGCTGTTCTAACTCCTAACAGTGCTCTGATTAATTTAACGCTCCAAGTTAAAATTCCCAGATCCTCCCTGCGGCTGGCTGAGTAGGTGGAGCTCTTTGCCTTGGGCAGGCTGGCAAAGTGAATCTTTGCACAAGTGAATTTGATTTCTGTACCACTTCCTCCTTAATGGGGAGGATTCTCCTTTATCTCCTTCAGCTGATTGTTTCCTCAGATTTTGCAGCACAAAGGTCAGAGTTCTGCTCCACGCTCTGAGGTTCCAGCTGGTAGCAATCCAATGAGATTTGCACAGTCACAGATGCCTGTGAGTTAGAAGGGTGATCATTCTTTTTACAAGATTAACTCTAAAAGTCCACAGCTGGGGATAACCTGAAACTATTTATGATTTATGATAAATTTAATAAATTTCAGAAACCAATTAAAGAAGGATTTGGTTTATGTTGAAATACATTATTTCCACACATTTTCTTTTTTTTTCCTATGCCATTCACCATCTTTAGCTGCTTTATTTAATGCATTTCCAATCTCTGCCTTTTTCCCACAATACAAGACACCCAAACACAGAAATAGTGTTACAGATGAAGATATCGTCTCATATTACTTCTTAATGATTATATTTCTATCTCTTTTAATCAATCAAACAAAATATCATAATTACTTTTCTACTGCTTTGCTGTTGTAGGAAGTTGGCTTCATTGAACCATACACAGTGACCTCAGGCAGGTCTAGGTAAAATTTTCAAAAGGGAGCCTGAAATCCATCCATAGTTTGGCAACTCTAAATAAATCCATATTCATTCACAGGAGAAAAGGGATGGACTTGCCACGCGTAAAACAGGCCAGGACACTGGAGGCCTGGGTGGTTGGGTATTACCTGTCCTTACAGCTAGGTGGGGATTCCTTTCACTTCACCCAGGCCATGACAATTTCCATAGGTAAAATGTTGGCTTGTGAGGACAGAGACAAGCACCACCTCTTGTTTTTAAACTGTAAAACAGTTCATATTTTTGAGAACAACAACCAGTTAATGTTTTTAAACTGTATCAGTAAGCATGAGGGAAACCAAAGGTTATGATTAGGACAGGCTCTGAATCCAAATGATCAAACATGGATCACCTTGAGGTCTCAGGCAGACAGCAAACTTCCTTCCATGAGAGGGTTTTGCTGGCTCCTGCCACACATCCCAGAGATCTCTGCCAAGGGTTCTGTTGCTTTGGGGATGTAGCTTTGACAGTGATCACCTGTTCCAAAGCACATATCAGGATGTAGGAAAAGCAGATATTTGGTAAGACTGTGTGAGAACAGTGGTCGGATATTCTGGCTCAGATTTGAAGCATCTCAGTGCATGTCTTCACCTCTCGCATGCGCTGTTTTTAGCAGAATCCAAACATTCTGTTTGTTACTTCCTTCTGCTATCAGGAAGTAGCTGATGGCAAGGCCTTTTGCCCTGTGCTGTTATTCTTGCCCTGCAAATCCATCTTGCCATGTTCATTGCTGCCTGTCCCTTGTTGAAAGGCTCTTCCTGGCATGACTCACACTATCAGTGTATTTCTCTGCTACGCAGTACAATGGGATCATTATCCTGGGATCGGTCCTCAGACATTGCTGAAGTCAGAAAATACTGCTGTAACTGTTGAATATTAACTTGCCGACTGCTGCCTTGAGGCAATTGGACACAGACAGGAGGTGTGTGATGGATGTCCTTTCTCTTTTCCTACATAATGCACAAAGATTTGAAAAGCGGGACATAACGGGACAAAAGCTTTAGAAATTCTAAAGGCAAGCGATTTGTAAATAACTCAGCAAGTTGCCACATAGGGAGCGAGAGATTTGTCTGAAGTGTAATGGCCCTACTGCAATGTCCTCACTAAGCACTCAGTGGCATTTTAAACACCATGAGACTTGATTTTGAGACTTCAAGTGAAAATAAATCATAAAAAGAGGTGCTCAAAGCTCAAGAGCTATGATCTAACAAAGTGCTTAAGGAATACAACCAACAGGAAGCGGACCATACCCTCCTGCCACAGCCAGCACAGAAGAAGCTCCAGAAAGGGAATAGGTCACCAACTTCATGAGTCCAGAACAGACCCTGGCCCAGATATAAAGTAGGACAAGACACAAAAAAGCAAGACTGAGAAGCTGGAACAACAGCAATGCCCAAGGCAGATGAGACATTGATGACCTGGTAGTGTCTGAGGGGTGCCTTGCTGCCTTCATTTTGAGTAAAACTTAGAATTATTCTGGAGCACTTAAAATCACCTGGGGACAAGGCTTCAAAGCATCTGGGTCTTTCACTTTAATATGCAGTAGCCGCTGGTGTTTTTGTTTACTCAAGTTCTTTCTTTTTCTGTAAATAATTGCTTCTGCTTCACTTGAGCTGTCTCTCCAGCAGACAAGAAGAATTCTGGGCAGGCAGGTCAGCAAGAACCCTGAAAAAGGACATGCAACTGTAACTCTAAATTTGGGCTCTAAGGCAAGTATATGTTTGAAACACACTCTGTTAAGCATTTTTGCCTCTCCTGCATACTGAAAATAAAGCAAGAGGAAGCTCTGCTGCCAAAGTAGCTCTGCAGAGCAACCTGCACTGGGAATTCTCATCAGAGAAGGACAAATGTAGCAGGGAGCATTTCCAATCCTCTGCCACAGACACTTGAACTACTAGATCAGCATTTTCTGCCGTTGTGTGGTTCTTTCAGGCTTTCTGCAGGCTTAGAGCTGGGGCTGAAGATCCTGACTCCCTCCAAGAGATAAGGACCCCCTTATGACCAGGCTTTTGTTACCCTCACATCTTTTATGTTACCCCATTTCCCACTAGTGCAGCTCTGCTGCACAAACACCTTGGTGCTGATGTTTTCTGGTTTGGTCTCTGCTCACGCTGTGTCATGACATTTCTCCCAGCTCTACAGCTACCTCTGGCCTTCCTTTAGCACTCTCCTGCCACTGTAGCTGCTGCCTATGATCCCTGCCAGGCTGCAGCTGCTTTCCTTTGGCCTTACCTGTGCTGCTGCTCTCTGTCTTCCTATCTGCTCCACTCTGAGCAGCAGATGCAAACTACCTTCTGTTTTCTCCATTTCTTTATTGTGAGTTTTCTTGTTTAGTGTAACTGCGTCTAAAGCCTGGCTGCTGGACTGCAATCCATCCTCCTTTACACATTTACTTCAGTAGACACATTGGACATTCCCTGTTTAGTGTTAGTGAAAAAGCTTTGCTGGATCTCAGCTTATTCAGGTAAGGACCACTTTCCTGACTGCCTTGTTTTGACTATCACTCCCTGCACTGTTCATGCTGCTAACTTTGTTTGTTCTCACTCCTCTTCATTTTTGATACCCATGGCAAGACATCTGGTGCTCAAATCTGGCCTGTGAAGTGCTGAATGGCCCAAATTCTGCTGCAGAGTGCTACGAGCCGTGTCAGAGTAGGGCATGCAAGGCGTGTCAG
The DNA here is from genome assembly GCA_013400635.1 of Hypocryptadius cinnamomeus. Taxonomy (NCBI): domain Eukaryota; kingdom Metazoa; phylum Chordata; class Aves; order Passeriformes; family Zosteropidae; genus Hypocryptadius; species Hypocryptadius cinnamomeus. The sequence continues at coordinate 4,760 of VYZP01022689.1, forward strand.
ACAGTGGGAAGGAACTGCTCTTCTCCTAATCAGCTCTTTCCAGAGATTCCTCCAGCCAGCTCCCAGAAAGCTGACCATCCATCTCCTGCCCTATAAAATGACCATTTGCAAAGGTGATTTGGAATGGCAGGAAGATCCCAGCTGATCAGTACTTACCCTGACCACGCTCAGCAGTGCACATTGGTGCCTGGCCAGTGGAATAGTCTGGCTCTAATAAAGCACCCTCTATCCCTAGGTATGAAGTTATTCATTTCCTGATGGCAGCTCTTGTATCCTCAGGGATTACTGCTTGTCCTGCTTTAAATAAAACCCCATCTTGCACATGTGTGCACACACACAGAGACACAAACACTCAATCCTTTGCCTAGTAACGAGACAGGCAGTGCCTGTGCTCCTTCTTCCTCCCAGCAGAGTTTCACACTCCGTACACAAAGTGGTTCCATGCCTTTATCATTGCACCCAGACAGCTTCCAGGAGCACTTCCTCAACATGCTCTCCTTGTGCTGGAGCTCATGCTGCATCTTCCTGCTGTGCCCCAAAGTGACACACTGGGATTATCCCACCCCCTGTGCAGGAGCAGCAGCACCTTGTTTATTTGTCAGGGCTCCACCAGGAAGTGCTCCAGGTGCTGACTTTGCAGCAAGGTCCAAGCTTGCTGTGGCTCTGTCTGTTCCAGGGGTTTATAGCAATTTGGGACTGGTGCCCTGCACTGGATTGCCTTTACCCTATCACATGGGGCCCTGACTGCTGCCAAATCTTGTCTCTGTGTGATAACTTCTCAATAATTCTTGTGTCCTGAGAGGCAGGAGGACAAAAAGAAGAATCTAGTAGTTTATCTTCTTTATGAACCACTAGGAATCCTTCGCCACTTTTGCTCTGGACATTTCTTTTGTGGCTCTAAGGTTTTTGGAAACACTGAAGAGATCATAGATGTCACTGTTCTCTGAAAGCTTCAGCTTATCTGCATTCAGTCTAATATACTGTTCTGAGAGTCTGGAATCATGGCTGGGGCTCCTTCTTCTTCAACACATCCAGTTCCAGTGGAAACTGCCCTCAGCCACTGCCTTGGTACCTGGGAATCCCTCCACTGCATGTCTTAGTTTCTGCTAGAGCACACATGATCATGATTCCAGCATTCACATTCTGTCAAGTATAATAAAGACAATCACGAATCCAGTGTAAGATGCTGCCCTGACTCCTAAGAAACACTGAACAGTTTTGAATTTGATACACCTAATTGAGCCTGACTTCTATTACTGCTGAAGACTGGTGACTTCAATCCTGTAGACACTGGTTTGGCATCAGCATAGATTCTCATTTTATGCAGCTACCTCTTGTTTTTCTTTGTCACTGCCACTGACATACAGTCTGCTCCTTTCTCTGTAGGTCTCTTCACCTCTCTCCTTTACATCTTTCCTTTTCAGGAATTTTCCCTCAGTAACACTGAGAGTGCCAACAGACTGCCATGTTTTGGTAGCCTGAATTTCAGGTCTGCAGTCAGCTTTTGAGGCAGGCACCAGCCTGCTTAAGCAATAAGGCAACACTTTTTGGAAGGCTAAATGAAGCTCATGAGGACTTCTCCCTCCACATGGCTTGCTCAGTGATGGATGTGAGTGGATTCTCAGCGTCCTTTATCACAAGACCAAGTGATAATGTGCCATATTTCACGGCAGCTCATCAAGAGATTGCAACTGTCCACTGGCCTTAAAATATTCTTGCTATAAACACTAAGTCCCATTGCTGCAGTCTAACATTGCTGTCAATGAGTGTTCCTGGAGTTCTGTTGCAGGTGACCTTGCAGCCCAGCTAGGGCTAAACCCAGCTCTGATTTTGTAGGGTAGCTGTGGTTATGGCTATGGCAAGACTGGTAGACTGATTGAGCACTGGGAGTATCCTGTTATGCCTTGAGTTCCTAAGGCACACTTTGGTGTGTTTGTTCAGCCTGGAGAAGAGAAGGCTTTGGGGTGATCTCATTGCAGCATTCCAGTGCCTGAAGGGAGCCTCCAAAAAAGATGGAGAGAGACTCTTGACAAGGGCCTGGAGTGACAGGATGTGGAGGCATGACTTCACACTGACAAAGAGGCAGTTTAGGTTGGATATCAATAAGAAATTGTTCCCTGTGAGGGTGGTGAGACCCTGACACAGGTTGGCCAGAGCAGCTGTGGCTGCCCCATCCCTGGAAGTGTCCAAGGCCAGGCTGGATGGGGCTCTGAGTAACCTGGGCTAGTGGAAGGTGTCCCTGCCCTTGCCAGGGATACTGGAATGAGATGATCTTCAAGGTCCCTTCCAACCCAAACCATTCTATGATTATGGGATTCTATCACTCATCACCACTCAGCCTCAATTTGGGGCTTCCTAACAAAGCTTGTTGTTTCAAAAATACCACCACTTTCTGATTCGCTCCTGGGCAGCTCCATGCCATATGAGGTGGGGCTTTGTTTAAATATGTGTCAGAATATTTTTTTATAGAGTGGAATCATCCTGCAAATGAACTCACACAAACTCAGACTTCCCAAAACTGACTTCTTGATTGTGTATTGTAAGGACCCATTACAAGGACTGCTTCTGGGATTTTACAGGAACGTGCTTGCTCTGCTGATGCTCTGTCCTCCTCAGGTGTTCCCTTCTCTGACAGTGGTGCTTTGCGTGGTGTTCACCCCTCATGACATGTGGGAAGGTCACTCTCTGCTCTCTGCACTTGGTGGCCAGCAGCACTCTTGATAAATATATTCTTGCTGTGGTTCTTTTATAAAATCTTGTACTAAGTTATCCAATTATGGGAAGCCAAGAGTGGAGCCAGAAGTGGCTCCCGTTAAGAAAAAAGTCCTGTGTGTTAAAAACCTGAATATGCTCAGGGGTGGATTGGCACTTTGTTTCCATTTCTGATTATATAACTGCTTTTGAGGAGGACAGAAGAAAGCTCAACCCCAACCTAATACAGAACATTTTCTGTTCTTCCCTGCCCAGCCATTCTCCTATTGCCACACTTTGCACCTTTCCAACCCAATGATGTGGGATATAGAGGCAAGGCAGGGACATCCTTTCTCTTCAGGCTGGTCCTAATGGCACAACTATCATATGACTAAGGGCAGTTTCTGCTTCCTTCTTCAGGGGAATAACTCCTAAGCTCTCCTCTTCCCTCTGTGTAGCAACAGGACTGGTTCCACTCCTCAGCTTTTTTGATCAGAGAGGGGCCATATTTAAGGCTTTAAAGGGGAACAGGACAAAAAATAAAATTATATAACAAGAGGGAACCAAAGTAATTGTCATCTCCCATCAGCTATCAATATTCTTTGAAGCATGAGATTTGATTATCCCAGTCACAAAAAATGCATAATAATACTGAAGAATATTAGCAAGGCTCATAAATCAGTGTTAAAAGATTAAAAGCTTTTAAAGGATTCTTTGTTGCCCTCAAGGAAGAAAACCCAACTGTCAACACCACAAGCTCACCTTTGGTTCCAACTGTTGACTCTTTCCATGTCATGAACCAGAACAATTGACAGACCCTCTGCACAGCAAATTCGGGCCAGAACATCTCACTTTATCCTCTGCCTCCCAAGGCCATTAAATGAGGTGTGTGGTGACACCTGCACAGCTCATTGGTGGCTTTAGGCAGCTCAAAAATGGAGCTATAATATTTCCAGGTTAGTTTCCAGGTTTAGATGGATTGGGATTACAGTGCCTGTGAGGATCCAGAGTGTTCAAGCAACCAGGACATCCTTTGCCATTGGATTTCACAATGGTTTTTATCACACAAAATGTCTCTTTCAGGTGAAGAAATTTTGGGGGCCACTCAAGACACTCACAGGAATGAGGCCATGCTCAGAAATCCACTGTACTTCTGCGTCCATTGATTTCAATCAGGATTTTCCAGGTTCCCTGCTGACAGTATTTAAAGCCTGTTTCACTGTGTAAAGCCAATGCTCATTTTTTTAATCCTGTTTCAGATTCACATTCATTCAATACAATTATTTTTGTAATCCTCACAACACACAAGGACTTCTATTCAACATCTCAATTCTTTCTTTCTAAAATGAAAAACAAAACAAAAAAAGAGAAAAATGCTGTTCTTTCTCATCACTACAGTACCACCAGACTTCCCACCACAAAAAGCTGCAAAGTTTTTTGCAATTTTTAGTTTCCCTTTGAAAAAATTTTGTTCCTGAAGAGAACTTCTCAGTATGGCTCTTTGTGGGGATGACCAGTTCAGCTGCTGCTGGCCATTTTCTGTAATGTAAAAGGTAGGAAATAGCAGCAGCCTGACTTTGAATCTGGCAGCAAGTTGGATTCTTCTTCCATTCCTCAACATTTAATTGAAGCTACTTAGCACTATAATGTGTAACATACGACCTTCTTGCAAGCTCTAGTTACACTGCTCATTAGTCTGTGTACTTTAACAAGATTTTATTGACCCTATGGCTAATAGCCCACTTAGAAATATCCCTCCCTTCCAGTGTGACTGCTTGTCAGTAATGGTAGTTAGATTGCAAAGAGAAATCCCACAGTTCAAAGCTATTCAAAATAAAGAGGCGGGGAGAGCAATATCCCAGTTTGTCCTTTAGCTGTAATGGAAAAACTAAGGTTGCTATTGCTCCTCTTTTTTTTTTATTTCTGTGCCTGGTGTGCACATAGCTCCCAACAAGGATTTGGGTTCTGCTGTGCTAAGGCAGCTCTCAGAAACCAGCAGCATAAGGAGCTGTGACAGGCAAAGGAAGCATTTCTAAGTCCTGTTTTCCAGATGCAAAAGCAGAATGTATAGCCTTGCCTGCAATCCCGCAGAGAGTCAAGGGCCGAGCAGCACAAAGAGCTCGGGCCTCTGCTTGTTAGAGCTGCGTTTTCAGCTCACTCCTGAGCATCCTTTGGGCTGGGACAGGAGGACAAGGCACTGCACCAGAGGCAGGGGAGCGCTCACTCATAGAGGTCCTTCTGCTCAGCAGCTCCAAGCACACCGAATGCAGAGCTCCCGGAGTTCTCTGCAGCCAGCCGTGCCACCCAGGCATGGAATTCACTGCCATAAGAGGATGTTGACTCAAAGGCTGTCAGTGAGCTTCTCGAGGGGTTGAAAAACAGCCTGGTTAGTTTAGGTGATGGGACAGCCTTTCTTTTTTTTGGGAGGGTTTAGTTTTTACAGGGTCCAGGGCTGCAGGGTCCAGGGCTGGGTTCTGATGCTGAGCTGCTGAACTTCAGACAGAATTTTGCTTTATTTTTCATGGAAGAACACTCTCTCTTTTTATTTAGTTTTATTTATTTACCCGGGAGTGGCAGAAACAGGTGTTTCTCTTGCTTACAACTTCACCAGAAGTTTCTCACAAAACTTTCAGCATATGTGATACTGGAAAAAAAACCAAAACAAACCAAACAACAGCAAAACCCACCCTTGTACCAGGCTAGACAGGAAATCTGTTTGTTTCTTTGCACATATGTTTCCACAGGGCTGGTGAATGCAGCATGCTAACTAGCTGTGACTGCAGCACTGCCAGGGGTAGAGGACTTTAGAATGGTTTTTGCTCTAGTAAAAAAATTAAAAATAAACCACAACATCATCAAAAACCTCACCGCAAACAACAAAACATGGGCATAAATAAGGGGAAGGGAAGAAGAGACAGAAACCGCCAGGGAGGTGAGGTGGTTAAGTATTTTTGGACTGCCAAGGTGGTGATCTTAAGTGAAGATAATGTATTATGCAGTGGAAAGCTAATGAGACCAGGTCTGTTAAACACGGACTTGGTGTTACTTAGCTCTGGAGTGCTTCAAATTACACAGGCACGGGTTGTATTTGATCACCGCTCCCGCCCTGACAAAGTGAGCAGCAGGCTTTTATATAACGTAAGTGATCATATACTGTGGGGAACAATCCTGTGCTGGCAGGGGAGGCCAGCTGATGACATAATGGGTCTTTTCCATCTCGAAGTTATGTGATTCATCAATTAAACGAATTCGGTGGGATAAAACAGCATGAAAGGGCACCGTCCCTGCCTGACGATTAACCCTCCCAATTCCATCCACACCGCTCGGGATTTAGCCTCCACCAGTGTGTCCAGGAGGATCCGGCTGTGCAGCCCCGTTCGGTACCGAGGCGGGCCGGGGGTCGGGGCCAGGAGGCTGCGGGCACGGCGGGCACAGCCGCCACCCTCCGGGGCCGCAGCCGGAGTCCGTGCGGGATGTGCGGCCCCGCTCCGCCGCAGGTGCTGGCGGGGACCAAGCGCTGTCCCGCCGTCCCTCGGCGCGTCGGGAAGCGGCTGCTCGGCGCACCTGTCCGGGCTGCCCGTGCCTCCCCTGCTGGCTACCCGGGATCCCGCGGGATCCCGCTGGCTCCCGCAGCCCCATCCCGCAGCCCCATCCCGGGGCCGCCCGCATTGCGTCGGGGGCGCGGCGCGCAGCGTGCGGGGGCGGCCGGCCTGGGGGCAGCGCGCATCCCTCCCTCCTCCGCCGGCCCCGGCCCCCGGCTCCCCCGCCCTCCCGATCCCCGAGCTGCACCAAACAGCTCTCAGGTTTCTGCTGATACTGCAGCGTCAAGAAATGGCTCGAGTTTGCTCCTCGCTCTTATGCATTCAGCAGCCCTCTCGCTCCTGCCACACGCGTCCAGCTCCTGCCTCCTCCTGCCTCCGCCGCTGCTGCTGCCGGGACGAGCCAAGACCGACTCCGGGGATGCGGCTGCAGGGCTGCGGCGCTCTGACATCTCCTGCGCCGCCGCTGCCCAGCGCCCGGCTCCTTTTCCAGCTGTCCTAAGGGAAGAGAGCTGGAGAGCCTGCAGCTATCTAGGACTCCTTGATTTTATTGACTAACTCAAGCCTTTTGGAAAAGGTACTTTGCACTCTTTTCCACGCACACCCCCCACTCCCCACTGCGGTTCTCAGCAGAAACTAATTAAACCCACTCGCCCTTGGTGCAGCCTAAGACAGTGTATGAATATTTCAGTGTCTCGCAGGCAGCCCTGTAAAGCGATCGCTGCGTTATAAAGAGGGGCGCAAGAGGAGGAGGAAGAGGGTTAAGTTTGCCGCTGCGGTTTTTGTTTTGGTTTGGGTTTTTTTGGATGCTGCTGCAAGGCGACTTGACGCATTCCAGCACTGGCTCCTACTCCTAAGCGGCGCGTCTCACCCGGAGCAGGTAAGGAAAAGCCCCTTCTCCCTGCTGATGTTACACTCGATTTTGGACGGTTTGGGTCTGGTTTGTCGACCTCTCTCCCCTTGTGTCTCTCTCAGTTACCTTTAGCTGCTGCAAAGCAGGAGAGGAGATGCTTTGCTCCCCCCTCTTAATCTCCCCCACCCCCCGCCCAGTTGGTGTGATGAAGTTGTCAGTGCTCAGCTGAGTCTCCACAGCGGGGAGCGTGGTGCTCGGGAGACTCCTTGCAGGAGCTGACCCCGCTGAAGTTTCCCGGGAAGCCCTCCCGATAAGTTCTGGGCACCTTCCTGCCTCGGAGGCCTTGGTGCATGTCCGGGGATGTGTAGGAACACGTAGAAGTCCGCATGTACTGCCGTAGTGGGCAGAACGGGAAGTTCCTGCTGATATGAAAGCTAGTTCATTGCGCCTGAGTGTGTGTGTGTGTATGTAGAGGGGCTTGGGGGCTGGTTTATTCTGTTTCTCTCCTCCCTGGCAGCCTCCATCCTGCAAGTGAGCTTTATGCCTTCAAAACAGAGTATTTCCATCCCTCCCTCCCTCCCCAGCACAAAAGAGGAGAGGACCAGGGCAGCGGTGGTGGTGGTGGTGGGAGGGGGAAAGGAAGAGGCAGGTGATGGAAATTTGCTGAGTTGGCATTGCAAGGACTCGCCTCCCAGCCAGCCCGTGATTTATATATTTATTTCTATATTTATTTATTTATTTTATATGTATGTGCGTGTGCATGTGTGTGTGTGTGGTAGCTTCGTGGCAGCAGCTGCGGCGATGGTCGAGCCGGCGAGAAAAGTGGACGGATCGAGTTAAAGGCTAAAGCAGACAGCTGGGGAGGGGAACCCCAGCCTGGGGGTGCACTCCACAGACCTTCAGCCTCCCGGTGTGGGGGACAGGACCCCTCACCTTACCTGCCCTCTGCCCCCCCTAAAGGTACTTCTTCCCTCTTTTTTCACCCTCCCATCATCCCTGATGCTTCTCCCTTCATTCTGCCTCTCTTTTCCTCTTTTGGGTATGTCCATCCTTTAGGCTCCACTTCCACCCCTTCCTCAAGCTCCCTATCCCACCCCAACCCCCCACCCTTGAACCGCCCTGGGTCTCTCTGTGCTTCTCCATCCTCCTCCTCCTCCCTTTCCCTCAGTTCTCCCCTGCCCCTTGGTCCCCTTTCCTCTGTGCCACCATGACCGTGATGGCTGGAGAGAACATGGACGAGACTTCTGCGCTACCTGGCCACCCCCAGGATAGCTACCAGCCCGCTGCCCACGACGACCACGAGTGCTGTGAGCGCGTGGTGATAAACATTGCGGGACTGCGCTTCGAGACGCAGCTGAAGACTTTAGCCCAGTTCCCCAACACGCTGCTGGGTAACCCCAAGAAGCGCATGCGGTACTTTGACCCTTTGCGCAATGAGTACTTCTTTGACCGCAACCGGCCCAGCTTCGACGCCATCCTCTACTACTACCAGTCCGGGGGGCGGCTGCGCCGGCCCGTCAATGTCCCCCTGGACATGTTCTCTGAGGAGATAAAATTTTATGAGCTGGGCGAGGAGGCCATGGAGAAGTTCCGAGAAGATGAAGGATTCATTAAAGATGAGGAGAGACCTTTGCCAGAGGGGGAGTACCAGCGCCAAGTGTGGCTCCTCTTTGAGTACCCAGAGAGCTCTGGGCCGGCAAGGGTTATTGCCATAGTCTCTGTCATGGTGATCCTCATCTCCATCGTGATCTTCTGCCTAGAGACATTACCTGAGCTGAAGGAGGACAAGGAGTACACAGTGCACCGCACTGACAACACCACCCAGGTCTACAAATCCAACATCTTCACAGATCCCTTCTTTGTTGTGGAGACCCTGTGCATTATCTGGTTCTCCTTTGAGCTGGTGGTGCGCTTCTTTGCTTGCCCAAGCAAGACTGATTTCTTCAAGAACATAATGAACTTCATTGACATTGTGGCCATCATCCCTTACTTCATCACCCTGGGGACTGAGATGGCCGAGCGGGAGGGGACTCAGAAAGGAGAGCAGGCCACCTCCTTGGCCATCCTGAGAGTCATCAGACTGGTAAGAGTCTTTCGAATCTTCAAACTCTCCCGGCACTCTAAGGGCCTCCAGATTTTGGGACAGACCCTCAAAGCAAGTATGAGAGAGCTAGGTTTACTAATCTTCTTCCTCTTCATTGGGGTGATTTTGTTCTCTAGTGCAGTATATTTTGCTGAGGCTGAAGAACCTGAGTCTCATTTCACAAGTATCCCTGATGCTTTCTGGTGGGCGGTGGTATCCATGACCACTGTGGGCTATGGTGACATGTACCCTGTGACAATTGGAGGCAAAATCGTAGGCTCCTTGTGTGCCATCGCTGGTGTGCTGACAATTGCCCTGCCTGTACCTGTCATCGTGTCCAACTTCAACTACTTCTACCACCGAGAAACAGAAGGGGAAGAACAGGCTCAGTTACTTCACGTTAGCTCCCCTAATTTAGCATCTGACAGTGATCTCAGTCGCCGCAGCTCCTCCACAATCAGCAAATCTGAGTACATGGAAATCGAAGAGGATATGAATAATAGCATAGACAATTTTAGAGAGGCTAATCTCAGAACTGGCAACTGCACTGTAGCCAACCAAAACTGCGTTAATAAAAGCAAGCTGCTGACTGATGTGTAAACAAACAAACAAAAAAACCCAAAACAAAATCCCCACTCACAGCTTGAAGACTTTAGTGACACAGTCACACTTTGTAGATGCTTTACTGATAGTCTTTGAATGCTTTATTTACCTCGTAAATGCATTGTTGCATTGCAAATCTTTGCTCTGCGATAAAGAAGCTTCCAGGATCCATGAAAGATAAAATTTTGTTTATTTTCAAAAAAACATTTTCCACCTGGCAAATGATAACTATTTGAACTAGTTTAGTTTTAAGCCGTTATGACACTAGACCTAAACTTTCCCTCTCCTATTTCCTCTTCTTTTTTCTTTTACTTTTCTCTTCTTTTTGGATAAAGTTATCTTAATCTAAGCAAGACAGTTTTTAGAGCTATTAAGCATATGCATGGATTCCAGTAAAAATATTCTGCAAAACTACACAGTTGCAAGAAAGTGCATCAGATAATAATAGTAAAAAAAGATCAGCCAAAACCTGCAGCAAGCATTTGCCATGGTGTTTGTGAAGGGGTGCAAATTTTCCTTCTGCCCCCTCTGTGAAAGATTCCATCCTTCCAACCTACAGATCCACACAGCACCTTATTAAAAAACCTAATTAAGCCCCATCTCTTCTGCTGTCCATAGAAGAAATATCCTAAAAGGAGAATAACAAACAAAACTGAAGACAAAACATCTGCAATGCTGCTAAGTTCTCTCACATGCAGATGATAGAAACACACCTTCCCCCCCACCCCCCGTTCAGAACTGGATACAAAACTTTAAGCCCCTCTGTTGCAAGACAGCACAATGGAGTTTAATATAAGCATGTTTGAATTTGATACTATTTATTTTATGATCGCATGTTTGAAACGTTACCTCAGACAATAGCGGATAAGCTTTCGTTTGAACTGAATCTTCTAAAAATAGGTCCTTTCTCCTCTCTTTTTTAATTTATTTTCTTTTTTTTTTTTGATTTGCATTCACCAGAAGTGCACTCCTTAATTTATTAAATCGTTGACTAGTAATTTAAAGTACTGTATTTAAGTGCATATGTTAGTCAAATGGGAACAATAACTTTTGGAGATCAAAGCATGTTCAAATATTCAGCATTATGGCCTATTTGATTAAAGTGTAACTTGAATTAATTAGTGCATGAATTCAGTGATAATAATAATAATAATGATGATAATAACAACAATAATGATAACAATAAAAACAAAAAAAAAATGTACTTGATAGACTGAGGGCCTGAATGAACTGATTAGAGAAACCTGATTGTTTTCCTGCATTGCTCAGGGAAATGTGTTGGCTTTTGTCCAGGCTTTGTCAGAAAGGAACATATCCCATCCCTTAAAGGGAAAGCTCTATGGAAAACTAACAAGTCAAGTTATATATAGCAACAGCTAAAAACCTAGTATCCTCTGTAGATGAAAGGTGCAGATGCATGCTTTTTGGTGCATTCTCAGAATGTAAATGAAACTTATCTATTATATGCATCCGAATTGCAGCAGCTGGTTTCTTTTGCAGTCATCAGTTGAGACTTTTTGTATCCCCCCCAAAACTCACTGAAGAGACCCAGCAGATTGATTGAGAGAGTTGTGCAGTGCCTTTATCTTACACCCCCCAAAACTGCTGAAAGTGCCTCCAGGAACTGAGTGGATCAGAGACACCGAGGGAAAGGACAAGGAGTCAGTCAGTCCTGTGTGTCAGGAGTGTCCTGTGCTGCCTACTGGCGCAGCACGTAAAGGTTTAGGGATAGAAAGATTGAGTGTGAGTGAGAGGGATGCAGAAGAGGCAGGCAGAGACCACCAGTGCCCATGGAATACTTTCCTTCCCCAGCCAGTCTGATGCTCCAGGGCTCTGCATTGGCTTCTGCCAAATAACTCCTAGTTGTATACATGCGAGGCTTCAGGTTTCCCCGGGCTGTTCATATAGGCATCACTGCCATCACTGTATCTGCCCTTCCTTTCCCTGAGGTGGCTCTTTGGCAGCTTGTCCCTGCAGAGCAGGGCGCAGGAGGAACGGGAGCCTGGGCATCGCCCAGTCAGGCAACCAGACTGGAGGACTGTGCTCTTCTTCCCCTAAGGTTCCCCAGCAGATAGATGGGAAAGGCTTTGCCAGGCCCTCCCATCCCTGTCTGCTCCATCCTCTTTCAGATCTTAGATCCCATCACAGCCTTTGAGCCATGTTCTTCTTCCTGGTCCCTGATCTTACTGTACTTCCATCATTTCCTGGTGAGGGAGGCAATGCTAGGAGAAGGTATCTTCTGCAACATGCCAGCCTTGACTGCTAGGCCCTAGAAGATAATGACTTTTGGTCTGAACGAATGTATAGGCACTAATCTCAATTTTTCAAATGGACAAAGTTGAGGATCTTCATTCTGCACTTAGCATGTGGCCAACTGCTGTTGAACACATCTCCTTCCACGCTGTACAGATCCTTTCCTCCCCTATCTTTCTGATATATGTATATATGTGTATAAATTTATATATATGTATGTCTGCTCCTGTGTGTGTCACATACGTATGCAGGCACATGTATATATAAAATAAAATCAAAGCACTTAGAGTTAAAAACCAACCCTAACTCTGCAGTTACGCACAAGTTTGACCTGCCAGGTTTCCAGAAAGACTTGACTTTATTTCTCACTGTGTGACTTCTGTGAATCTTAGTGATGAGAAAGATCAAGAACTGAGGGAGCTCCAATTCCTGCAAGAACTGCAAAGCATTAGATAAAACAGGGCATTGCATCTTCTAGGTAGATGTTGTAAAGCTTCTTTCCTGTCCTCTGCTCACGCCCTTGCCCTTTGTACACCTCTCTCCCCATTAAATTCCAATGATCCTGATCTTCCCAAACCCTTGAATAATACAATATGACTTCTGATGTCAAAATGAACTTGAATGCTGCACTCAGCTTATAAAACCACCATCTGACTAAACTAAACAGCAATAATAAATTCAGTGCTATGGAACCAATGGTCAGAAGGATGCATCTGGGAGATGAGGCCTCACATGGGTACCTTCTGCCCCAGCTGGGCGTGCACTCCTTAATTTAATGTGCAGAGTGATGATCATTCTGCTTATGCACAGAGAAAAGTGCTGCATGCAGCAATTTTTGGTCAAGAGACTGGGACAGATCATAAAAACTCATGGTTTGGGAAGCCTGAATGTTGCTTTGTCCATTTATAGCTCACTGCAAAGGATCTCAACCCGTATGGAGTACAGGAATTAACCTCATGTAGCATAGGCATGCATTTTCGACAAGTTTGACACAAAAAAATAGACAACAAAAACAAGGTTCTTACTCCCTTTACACGGGAGTGCTGAAATGTCTTTGTGGGCCTGAAGGTGCACTTAACAAACTGCCTGTTCTTATCAGCAAGCATCCTTTTTTTATTTCTTTCTTTCTTTCCTTCTTTTCTTTTTATATATATTTTTTTTTTTTCTTTTGGTCCTTATGTTTATTTTTGCCACACATGGATTCTAAGGGGTTTTTTATGTAACTGGAAGAGGACTGGAAATGAGCTGATGGCCCGTGTAGTGCTTCTCTGAAAGAGTCAAGAGAATTACTTTGGTAGGGCCTCCTGGAAGTGATACCCACGTTATGCTGGACAGGGAACCCAGTGGATATGGCAGTCTTTAGTTTGGTGAGGGGAAGAAAGCTTTTCCAGCAGAAGGAGTCATTCCCCACACCCCTACCACCACCCACTGCTCTGCACCTCTCTGTGCTTCTTAGCTGGTCCTGTGCAGCTTTTCCTCCATCCACTCAGGGAAAGGGGTGAGGGAATTTACCTGGCAAGGGCAAGCCAGCAGTGCACTGCAGTGCAGAGGCAGGAATGGAGCAGAGAGTCAGTGGGCAGGAATCCCGTAGACTGGTATCCGTGCCAGAATTCCCCATCTGGTTCTACCATCCTTAGCTCTAGATCACTAGGGAGGGGCAAAGGAGCAAGGGTGAGAATGAAAATGAAGGACTCTGTACCTGTTCCTTCACAGAACCCAGGGCTTGCTGCAAGACAGCCGAGAGCTCAAACCCTCTGTGTGGCAGCTCCAGCACAGGCCATGAACTGGATTTAGTCACCTTTGTGAGGAAGCTGGGGTGCAGTTAGCCAGGCTGTGAGTTCACAGCATCCTAGCAAACCCGTGCAGATTCCCTGCATGGGGTGTCCTAAGCCCTATCTCCACCGGGGACTTCAGAAAAACTAATCCGAATTAATGAAAGGTGTGCATTTAAAGGAGATTTGTTAAACTGCTTTAAAGCCCAGCATGGACATTCTGTTGCAGTATTAAAGCAACCTTAATCTGATTTGGAGTCATTCTTTTTGAAAGGGAAGTAACCTGAATTGAATTAAGGCTGCTTTAATTCCGAACACAATGGGGCTTAATGCAGTTTACCTCATCTGCCTCACAAGCCCATTCAGACAGATAAGCCTGTGGTAATCATTAGATGTGCTGGAAGTGACCCCATTGTGCAGGGGGTGCCCACGTGCACCAAAACCCTTGGTACATGAGTGCTGCAGATTCACAGCCTGGCTTACTGAGGGGAAAATGAACACTTCATCCTGGTGCCAGTTCTGGTGAGTCCCTCCCTTTGTTGCTGGTTTACACCTTTGTGAGGATAATCCACCCACCCTGCTGCCTTCAGGGAAGCCGAAAACAATTGTGGCCCAAGGAAATTAATTTCCACTTTACGGAACTGCTCAGGTGCTAGCCTGATGTACTGTTAGTCACATGGACAAGCACTTGTGAGAGAGAATGAAGCACTGGAGACAGGACAAAATTCAGCCAAAGTCCTCTTGTTTGCAGCAGTGGTTTTTGCCCACGCAGGGATTTCAGAGATCAGACCCTTCTTAGCAAACCAGCTGTGTGTCATTCATTGTAGGCTGCAGCTGCCCAAACTGGCAACAGGAGCAGTGGCAACTTGTATTGACAGGGTTTTTTCTATACCAAGGGACAATCATTTTCATTAGGCAGAAGTACAGGAAGTTTGTTTCTACTGTGAGAGAGTTGCAGAGCAAGTGTAACCTCAAAACCTGCTGACTTTAAGGAGCTGAGGGCAAGTTTCACTTTTTCCACAGTCCACACTTGAACAGTGCAGTTTCTTATATGTGCATTTATTAAACAAAACACAACCAACACTAGGTCAGAAACATCTGAAATGTATTAGAAAAAGGTGGAAAGTTGAATTTTAGAACAAAATCTTCTACATACATATGCAATACATGGAGAGAATGTATTCCTTTCCAAATACTACCTTGGTAACTGTTCCTTGAGGGGTGCCATTCTCGATTAATCTTTTCTCCTAACCCAAAAAAGAGGGAGGTACTGCAGCTTTTCCAGGAATGGTCTGATCCTGTAGGCTTCCAGCAGCCTACAGTGATCCTCAGAGTAATTTCATGCCAGTGATCCTCAGAGTAATTTCAGACTCACAGGGATGCAGAGTCAGCTCCAAGATGTGATTTAGCCTCGGCAGCCACAGAGCTGGGTGGAACTGGAAAGCTGTTCTTGCAGTTGCACAGCAGGGCAAGTTTGTCCCAGACCTGCCTCCTGCAAGTCTGGAACAGGCTCCTTTTCTGAGATGCTTTAACCAGGGACCTACACTTCAGTTTTGGTTGGACTTAATTCAGGCTGAGTTTCTTTTTCTGTTTTCTGTTGTTCTGGCTTTACTTAATCAGGTGTAGGGAATTTCTTTTTCCTGAAATGCTTATCAAGTATTCTTAAAGGTGTCAGTATCTGTATCTGCAAAAAAAAAAAAAAAAAAAAAAAAAAACCCCAACCAAAAAAAAAACAAAAACAAAAACAAAAACAAAAAAACTTCAGGGTGTTCTACAGTTTCACTCAGTACAGGTGAACTTGCCACTGGTGAGGTCAACAATTTATGCTGTCAAGGCATAGCATGCTTTGATATTTTCAAAGGAAATAAAATGAAACTGAGGTCTTAACTGAAATTTGTCTCAAGGTTTCTGTTAATATCTGTGTAATTCTGTATATTTCACCTGTTCACAGGCTCTAGCAAATGTCACTACAAGTTACATATTAAAAAAATCATCTTCCATTTCTAGTTTCTATAATAAAATGAAGACGCTGCATTAAGTTCCTTTAGGTGCATCAGTCTTTGATCCATGTTATTGTTTCAGTGACATTTCTATAATGTAATTGGGATCAAATGTATATTTTACTTTTGTACAAAAGTAAAAATGATATTTTTATGACTAAATTCAGCAAACCCTTACCTATAACCTGCTATGATGAAATATTTTTTTCCTTTCCTTTACATGTAAAACATTTGTTTTTTTGCAGTATGTTGGTTTGAAATGAATAAATAACAGCTGTCAATAGAACTGTAAATGGCCTCTCAGACATACCTCTGACTTTAAAGATCAAATATTGCCGATGTGAAATATATAAACTGAATAGTCTCCATATGAAAGTGCACCATCAGGGCAACAAACCATTTAAGCTGACACAGCTGTACTTATTTCCACCATTTACCAATCGCTTATACTTTGAGTCAAGTATGTACTTCATTGTCACATTACAGCTCATTTTACTTCCAAACAGTGAAATTGTTTGACTTACCATTTTTAGAACATCTGATGTTATGAGTTCTTGAACTATTTGAAATGCATAGTTTTCATCTATGCCTTCTGTACTCGTTCATCTGTTCATACTTGGCATCAATTAAAGATAATTTTTAAGGATCTTACCCAGGTTTATTCTGTCTGGTTATTTTCTGGAGTCTGGTTTCTCTGCTGTCACTATTGGCCAGTTCTGTCTGAAATGCATGGTTGCTTTATTGACGGTTTTCCTACTGAGTGGTATAAGAAATGGCAATGTAGTGAGTGGGAAATGTGGCTGTGGGCTTTGAGAGGCTTATAAATGATAGCTTTACAGTGCAATTAATTCAAAGGTTTGGCTTGTGCAGGCTTTGGACCTAGCCCTGCATAATGTTCTGGGACCAAACTGTGCTGCCCTCACTTCTGAGACATCACTCAGTCCCACCAAACTCAAAATCAGGTTAAACCTACTGGCCATGAACACTGACTGCACCCTCCAAAGCTTTGTGGGTATTAATTAACATTATCATCTGAGTCCAGACTTGTAACCAGCTTTCAAACTGCTCTGTGACTAACCATGGGCTTTGGGTTGGGTTGGATGTCAGCAAATCCAAGTGAGTTGATGTTTTCTGTGGAAAATTGCTTTATCAAGGCGTGTTTCATGCAGAGCGTGCTGGGAGAGCCACGCATGCCGTGTCCCAGTGTTGTGTTGTTCACAAAGGAGGCAATGACATAAATGCTCGTTATTTTGTGCCAAAGTTGTTGTGTGTTGGGAGTCCACCTAGAGTTGTGTTTTTCAGGAGATAGGGGCAGTTTTCAACAGTGGGATGTACACAGAGTGCTGATCACACGTTGGTGAAATGAAGTGAAAATATCCTGACCTTACACGAGGCTGAACGTTTTGTGTGGCCTGTCCTGTGATTTTATTGCCTGACTTGTTTTGCCTTCTTGGTCGAGAAAAGCTTTTGTCAATGAAACCCTCATTCATTCAATATCTTCGAGTGTTTAGTCAGTTGATTGAATATCACTTACAAACTGTCTGAAATTGTTTTGTTGAGTTGTCAGTAAGGATTTGCAGTGATCTTAAATGGGTCTTGTTCAAGCTGTTTGTCTGTTGTTGGCTGCTTTGTGGTGGTCAAGGGGGTGATCGCTGTCATTGAGTTTTGCTGGCTCTAGGTGTGTCTAAAGTCTCATTGCTTCTTTCTTTTCTCTTTTTTGTGTTTAGAAAAACCCAACCCCAAGCAAAAAAAGCTTGTTTATCATCTCTGCAGCAGCAATCTTCTCCCATTTGCTCTTAGCAAAGCTCCTGTTATTTCCTGTTCAAACTTTGTGCATTCAGAACCAGGTCCTAGGACATGATTTTGCTCTCTAAAATCACTCTATAAAAAACAAAACAAAACAAAACAAAAAAAAAACCCCAAAAAACCCAAACAAAAAAACCCAAAACAAAAAAACCCAAAACAAAACAAAAGAAAAAAACCCCCCAAAAAACAAAACAAAAAAAAAACACCACAAAAAACTAAACAAAAACAAATTTTAAAAAATCCAACCAACCAACACTGTGTACTGGGTTAGTTGAATCTCTGTGTTAATTCCTTACTGAATCTCAAAAGTAAATGTGTGGGATTTTTTACCCCAAAATGCAAATCCTCCTATGTTGTATTTTATACTTCATAATTTACAAGAAAGTTGTATGTTGCGTCCTCCCTTTGGTTACACCAAGCCACCTCCTTTATAGGTTCTCTCTAGAGCATCCTACACTGAGGGGAAAAAAATGTGTCTTTGCATGTACAGCTTAGGTAACAGACACGAGGATCCATGGCATAAGCTCCTTTTTTCTTCAGCTGCTCTTGCAAGTGTGTTCTAAGAGGAGCAATAATTCAGCAGACTTTCAATACAGAGAGGGAATGAGTCCATTCAGTAACAAGGTGTTATTTTCCTGTTATCTTCTTTGTGTAATATTGTTGATTTCCACATAAATTTGATTTATCTGGCAGTTAATCTCGGAAGTTGATCAGTTTTTGTGTACTGTTTGATTAACGGCTGCAAAAAAATTGCTTTATGGAATCCTGTGGATCTCAGGTGTGAATATGCACTCTCTTGCCATGCAGAAACCAGGTCTTTATTCTTCAGTGAATAAGTATCCTAAAACTTCTCCAAGCCATAAAATGACTTTTAGCTCTGAAAGCAAAACCAAACTTTTCTGATGGGTGCACCCTTTCCCAGTGTTAGGGTGTTGCCCATCCCATCCTCTGCAGCATCTGGAGTAGGTTCAGGGCTGGCAGTTTGAGTCAGATGGTCTGACTGCCAGAGCAGATCAGACATCTGACTCAGGGCTGTCCCCAAGAGCAGCTGCTCTGGCCTGCAGCAGCCAGATACAGGCTCTTGAAGTAACCCAGAGCCCACAGGAGTAAACAGGGTTCTGTCTGTTCCCCTCAGAAGGCTGCAGAAACACCACAATTTCGTGCTCTTTCTCAGCCTGCAGAGAAAAGAAGATGAGAAACATTCTATGCTCAAGACTTCTACTGGGTACTTTTGGAGTTGCATTATCTCCCATGGCTGGCCTTGC
Organism: Hypocryptadius cinnamomeus; assembly: GCA_013400635.1. Classification (NCBI taxonomy): domain Eukaryota; kingdom Metazoa; phylum Chordata; class Aves; order Passeriformes; family Zosteropidae; genus Hypocryptadius; species Hypocryptadius cinnamomeus. Next base: position 23,625 of record VYZP01022689.1, read on the forward strand.
TATAAAAATGCTCACTTCACAGAGTGTTAGATTAAGCTTTGGAAAATCAAAGAAGCTTTAATTAGCACAACAATGCTTCAATCCACTCAGCTCCTCTAAGAGCTTCCTAAAATACCTCACATTTTATTCCAAGGAGAAGACAATTGCAACTCTTGAATAGAAACCTTTTACAGCTAGCAGAAGAAACTGTAATTGTAGATGGTATATTTGGTGCTCACTAGATAGGAGCAATAGCACATTTGGCTCTGGAGCAGGGGAGCCTGCAGTTGTCACTGTTACAGGGAGAGTTGCAGGAAAAGCACCAGTTGATCCATAGGAGGACAGGTCAAGGACAGGTGCATTTCACAGGTCACCCTTTTCATCCTCCTTCACCTGTTTTCAGTTCATAACAATTTTGCTGAGTGAAACCCAGGTGGAAGTGGCATTTAGAGTCCCACATCTCCTAGGCTGCTAGCCAGATGGATCCTCCAGCTCATTTGTCATGAATATTGAGAATACACAATAGATTTAAACTATTTTTTTTTTCAGGTTGGGGACAAAAGAAAAAAAGTTTTTTCATTTATTGAATGTGTAGCTCATTGCTGTTTGGCCATTCTGAACACAAATCTGCATGCAGAATTCTGCACTAAACTCTGAATGAAGGATTTTTTAGTTTCCTGTGGCAGCTGGGTCATGACACAGTCTGGATTGATGGTGGGAGCTGAGACTGGCAACAGGGTCCTGCCTTCAAGTGGAATCACTCAGGCAATGGTAGGTGTTTTGATGTATCTTTGCCTTCTTCTTTGAGTCTTCTGGTTTGTTTTCAGTGTGTTCCAGTATTCACCTTCTACCCCAAACAAGCCAATTCCATCTTTCAGGGATGTAGCTTTCCTTTGGTGCTTTTTTATTTAGCCAAACAAACCTGATTTGCTGGACTTTGGCTGCTGTTGTGGCTTTTAATGCAAATAAATCACTTGCAAATGTTCTGAAATACTCATGGATATTCTTATTTCCCTCTGCCCTGACACCTGCAACTTCAATTAGTATCATTAAGTTTGGTTGTTTCAGCTACAATTTTTTAAAAAACATTTTCGATGGAATTTGGAAAGTTAGGAGAAATTAAAAATGATCTTGCTACTTAGGGTACATACCCTTGTTATGATTATGTGGATGATAAAGAAATAGCTTGCAAGAGAAGAATTTTTACTGCTAATGAGGCTTTAAACTCTTGTGGTATTTAATATTTAAGTCCTGAAGAGGGTAAGATGTGAGTACTGCAGGGTTTGTGCAGTGACAGGGTGATGTTCAGAGGACTGTGCACTTCTGGGGTTACATCCACAACTGGTCACTGGAGTGTAGAGATGCAGCTGGAACTGGGTGTTGCCAGATGAGCTGAGACCCCAAAGTCACCCTGGGGTTTAGTTCAACAGAATGGTGGATTAACTTTAAGGCTCCAAACACCAAATGGGAAATCTTTTTGCCTGTGAGGAAAACACTGCTCTGACACAAACTTTCTTGTCTTGAACAAATTTGTGCAATAAATCACGATGGGTTAATGTCTTCCTGTGGACTACATGCCACATTGGCTTCTGGCATTTTGGCTCTTAGCATTTTGCACCTTTTTCCTTTATGTTTTTATTGATCTTCCAGTGTTTGAGACATAAAAGTGGCATGAACCATGGCCTTTTGTTGTCCTGTGGCTAGTCTGTCAAAAACACAGTTTGTGTGGAGCTTTTGCTGAGTCTCCGGAAAGTCTGTATGTTTGGTGTGGAGATTTTGAACCCACTGCTTTGGTCCTCCTGGGGTAATGTTGAATTGATCACCAGCACGGAACCTTGTTGGCACTTGGGATGAGAAATGCAATAAGATCTTGGTGTCAGTGCAAACTGTGAAGCCTTCCTGGGATCTGGGCAGGCCTGGAGTTCTGCTCTGATCTGCTTTGGCTCTGTGTCTGTTTGCCCTGTGAATATTTCATGTGCTGCTCTCATCCTTTGGTAGCTTTTCAGTGTCGGAGAGAAACCATGTTGTGTCTCGGGAGTTTCAGAAATGGGAAGGGAGCTTTTGTGTGAGTCCCTTAGACCAGTCAAGGATCTGGGGATGCTCACTCTGTGCTGTGTTAATCCAGGGTATCAATCTATTTATCGAGGATCCTGAACAGCAGTTGGAAACAATGGCAGCCAATACCTTCAATTATTAATTAAAGGTAGCAAATGGAAGCTGGATATCACAGCAGGGTATAGAGCCACTATTGCTAATGAATATTCAAAGTCTGCATTCTGTCTGATAGAACTGGGATGTGCTTCTCCTGGCCTGCAGGTGTCTGTGATCTCAACTGTTTGTGACACCTTCCAAAGGCTGCTGAAATCCCCCAAGACAGAGAGCAGCCCAGAACAGATCAGTGTATCCACACAACCCCACGTCCTGGCTGGAACATTTGGGACTGGCAGACAGGTAGCAGAGTGGGGGAGTGTTGGTGTTTTGATTTCTGTGTCTCCTTTTGGTAATACTTACTCAGTTCTTACTCCTGTGACTTGGATACCAAAATGAACGTGAGGAACATGGGAATAGAGATTTCACTGCTGCATTTGTGCAGCTCATTGCTCCTATATAAAATGAAAAATGCCCTGGTGCAAGTCAACATAACTAATTTCTTCTGAACTAACCAACTAAGGATCTTCTTTTCCTATTCATATCTGATAAAGTTTTACATAAATAAGAGCTTCAGTTTGGCCAGAAGGAAAGAATCTTGCCTATCAGGTTCCACTGAAGTACAATATATGGGAAAAACCCACCTCTTTTAAAAGAGAGATGTGTTAAAGTGACACCAAATATATTTTCATCTGTTGGTGTTACGTGACTCTGAACAGCGTTCCGTGATCACACAGAGTACATGCTTTAAGATAATAAAAATTAAGGCAAATAAAGACATGCGCATCCTTTATTTTGCCCATTTTGCTGTTTTAGTGAAGACTTAAATTGTTCTCTTTTCCTGTGCATAGATTTGAACTTAATATGGAACAGTTTATGAAAAACATGAGTGAAAGATGGAGAATTAATTTTATACTATTTAAGATACATAGAAAATGTCAGTTTTTGTGGAGATATCTACAGAGCAAGCAAACTTTTTAATTCCTACTCTTCTTCAGAATTTTTTAACACTCCTCTGATAAAGGTACTATAGAAAATATCAGAAAATGTGATTTACTATGGTGGAAGTTAAATATGTGCCAGGCTTTATTTGCTTTTACAAGAGAACCTAAAACCTCCTGCAGATAAATATTATCTGGAAGTGTAGGAGAGTGAAGTCTTTATTTCTCTCACAGTAATCTCTGCTGTGATACTTTAAGTCTGCTTGTGTATCTCACTTTGTGCAGACCATGGTTAAAAACACCAGATTTTTTTTTTTCTGCAAACATAATCTCCGTACACTTTGGAGGTGACTCTCCTCCATTTAAGTGTGAATTGCACCAAAACTTACACCCAGCTCCAGGACTTCTTACTCTTCATGGTGAAACACTGATGAGCAGTGATGATGACAAAGCAATTAAAACAGCTGGATCTTTTCAGAGCATCGTGGCTGATAGGATGTGACTGACTCCTCTACATGACACTGAGAGTTATTAAATACATCCCAGGGGATTTTTGTTTGTTTGTTTCAGGGTGGAGGAGGATCACAGAATCATAGAATGGACTGGGTTGGAAGAGATCTTAAAGTTCACCTCCCTGCCTTGGGCAGGGACACCTTCCACTAGCCCAGCTTGCTCAGAGCCCCATCCAGCCTGGCCTGGAACACTGCCAGGGATGGGGCAGCCACAGCTGCTCTGGGCAACCTGTGCCAGGGCCTCACCACTGTCACAGGGAAGAATTTCTTCCCAATATCCAGTCTAAATCTGCTCTCTGTCAGTTTGAAGCCATTGCTGCTTGTCCTGTCACTCCTTACAGTGTGGTGCCATGGGAGGAAATGAAGCCCCTACAGAATGCCTCTGTAGCAGGAAAGGAGACTAAAGACCACTTAGAAGCTCGTCTGGTTGAAATGGGCTGGGTTCTGGGGAAGCCAGTGGCCCTGTGAGATTATCAGTGTGAAATGAATGAGCACAAAACAGCCATGAAATTGTAGTACAAAAGCCGCTTATGGCAGCAGAGAGCAATTGAGGGCATTTGTCTGTGAGTCCCCATGCATTTCCAAGCTGATCTTTCCAAGTGCCCTAAATTCCTGTGGAGTTCAGCACCTCTTAATATGTTACTGAGCAGGAATTACATTAACAATGGCATGTAGGAAGGCAGTGGATGCTGTTGCTTGAATGATGTTCTGTGGCTATTCCAAATGAAATTCCAGTGCTTTGTCACCCAATCAAGACAGGAATTGCTGGTATAAAGCACCAAGTAGAATGGAGCCCTTGATCCCAGAGTGTGACTACACTAAAAACATGAGTAAAACCAAGGGGTTTTGTTTTTTTTTTAAATAATATAATCTTGGTGATTAGTGTTTAAAACAAACCCCTCTCTGATTATTTCTATTCTGTAACATCTGGAGTGAGGCATGTGTTTTGTGGCTAAATGGGAGAAAAGCTCTATGACTCATTTTATTTACAACTTGTGTGAGCAGTATCTCTGTGAAAGATGAGATTGTGACTGATGGGGAAACTCAGATATAAAAAGGTCTTGCAATTTCCATTTGTTTGAACCTTTCCAGGCAATACTTTTTATTGCATTAATAGAAGACTGATTCACCCTTTGCTGCAGTCTTTCTTTTAGGGTTTCTGTTGAGTCACATGATGTGAAGCTCAGTAGAAGCAGCAAGTTTATGGGCCTGCTAGGAAATGCCTCTCAGGTGAATGTCTCCCTGCTCATAAATATGGTGAAGGGACATTATAATCGATTGATGCTGTGAGCAAGTTCCAGCCTTCCAAGTAATTGTTTGAGCCTTCCCAGTCTTCAGGATAAATAACTATGTAAATAAAAGCTGCATCTACAAATTCTCTATCCAACACACATGACAATTTGCCCTGAGAAAATCTGAGTACCAACACTGCCTCCATCACAACCTGACTCTGCGAAGTGCCTGGGCATAGAGGTAGAGAGAATTCCTGGTGTTCTGGACTCCAGGACATATGGGAGTTCTCTGGGGTCTGTGTGGTTGCTTGGACTTTGGCCTTCAGAGCAGAATCACCATGAGGGGTAAGTTGGAGGCCTCTCCAACTTGGAGCACTCCCCTTCTCCACAGCTCTCCAAGGAATATGGTACTTTTCCCGCAGCCCTGGGCCACATGGACATCTTGGTCTGTGGTTCATGGAATCATTTTTGTCTCCTTAGGAGGGTGAAGAAATGTTACAGTTTAAAGAGTGGTTAAAGTGCTGGGCATCCTGATCCTTGCCCTCCTGTTCCCTTGCCTCCCTCCCCACCCTTTCCCTTGTTCCTAATTTTAGAATGGATGGTATCTGTAAATACTTAATCTTTGCACTCTTTAACAAATAACTGTAGTTGTCAGTTGATGTTTTCATTTGTGTTGGGCCAGGTATCGAAGATTGTTATTTTCTTGCTCAGCAGTAGCACAGAATCACAGAAATGCTGAGTGTGGAGGAAATCTCTGGTGATTTCTAGTCCAACCTCTATGCCCAAAGCAGGGTCTCCTGGAGCCAGCTGCAAAGGACCATGTGCAGTCATGTTTTGAGCAGCTCCAAGGATGGAAATTTCACAACCTCTCTGAGAAATATGTTCCACTGTTCAATCACCTTCACACCCAAAACCAGCATTTTTCTGATGTTTCTGTGGAATTCCTTGTCATTCAGTTTGTGCCCATTGACTCTTGGCCTGTCACTGGGTACCACTGACAAGAGTCTGGCTCTGTCTTTGCACCCTGCCCCATCAGGGATTTATCCACATTGGTGGGGCCCTCCTGAGTCTTCCCTTCTCCAGGAACAGTCCCAGCCCTCCCAGCCTCTCCTGGAGCATATGGCAGACTTTCTCGGTCCTTTGATCATCTCTGTGGGATGTGTGATCACAAGTGGGGCAGTGTGATCATGAGGAACTGTGGATCCAGACAGAGGCATTTGGAGGCCCATCCCTGCACATCCAAGCCAGATGAGGAGCTTGGAGTTTGTCCCAGGCTGGTGTGACTGGCAGCCTTGTTGTCTGTCCTCTAGCACTGGATGCTACAGAAGGCACAGAAACCCTGGAGAATTTATATTTATGGTCATCTAAATCACCTTATAGATATATTCTCATGTGCAGCCTAGTTTCTGGTACATAGAGTTTGCTTTAAAACTTAAAAGGTGATGGTCAGCATCTCTTTCAAAAGTTAAATGGGTAGTTATAGAAATGAGAAATACCCTTGATATCTATATATAAATACACAAGATTCACTCTTTCTCTCTTTCTCTCTTTTTTTCTTTCTCTCTCTCTCTCTGGCTAAAAGGCCTTTGTCAAGGCAAGTACCAAAATGCAGAACCTGGAAGTAAATATTTAATGGTTTTTGTCCCTTAAGGAATTATTCACATTAAGGACACCTGTTTGAGCTGCTGCTGATTCAATTCACTTGAATGGAGTAAATTCTGTGCAGATTTACAAACATAAAGATTAAAGCAGAGATTTAAATAAGATTCTGGGAAGAGAGGTTCTCAGGTCTGGACTTTCGGTAGACTACTGGTCAAATCAAACCTGCTTGGTTTATAATAGGGTATGATTAAGAGATCTTGGGCCATGGGAACTGCTGTAGGTCCACTGATTTCCTCTAAGCTCTGCCACTTTACAGCAGCTCCAAATTGGAATGGGTGATTTCAGCAGCAAAAATAAGCTGGAAAGAAGAGAGGGGAGCTGGGTGTGTAGGCTTTTCAGCAGGCATTCCCACCCATTCAGCATGCTCACACAGATCCACTGATTATTCCTGGGAATTTGAGATAAGTGCACTTGAATATGTAAGCGTGCTTATTTAGTATCCCTCTAATTGTAGCAGGAGGAAATATTACACATTAGCAAAAATAAATCCCCCACGTCAAAGTTTGGTAGGAGCCCCTGGCTGCAGTGCATTACAGAAAGGGAGGCTGGCTGAGGAGCCCAGACTGGAGCAAGCAGGGAGATGTGACTGAGAATCAATACAAGGGAGGCTGAAATCTCTTGGGTTTGGGCTGTATTTGGGAGAAATTGGGAGTGAGGGGATGAATGACACTGGTTGATCTGCCATAGCACCTGTAATGATGTCGGACACTAAAGGTACCTGATGCTGTTACATTCCCTGTTTAGGTTTCCCCATGTTTACAAGGATGATTATGGAACAGAGGGTGTCACTTTTAAGGCCCTTTTTCCTCTGAAAACAGAAAATCACTTGGATGCCTCATCCACACTGTTTTGCTTGCTCTGGGGTCAAGACATGGAGACGAAGCTGCCCTTCCCCTCAGGGTTTCTCCTGGGTGGTACAGATAACATTTTTGGCCATGACAGTGTGAGGCACACATCCCAGAGAAGACTGTGTCTGCATGCTGTGGAAATATCTTAATTATTTGTGTTTGCTGCTTTTGATAATTGCTGATTAGTGCTGTGTGGGATTCAGGCAAACATTGGAAAATTACATTCATCATAGCCTGAGGAGAGAGTGGAAACATCACTGTGATTTGATGGCAGCGTGAAACAGATGCTGCCACTGTAACAATCCAGGCACAAAGGACAAACTCTGTGCTGGAATGCACTGTTAAAAATCACTCATATCCCCATTCTAGTCAATCATCGTCTATGAAAAGAACATGGACAAAGTTACAGGCTGGGGGCTCCTCATCTAGCACTAGCAGTGTCAGCAGAATCAAGGGACAAAAGAGGATGCTTAGATTCTTCTGGTTTAGGGAATCTTCTGACCTGAAGTCTGATTTCCTGAGCAGTGAGAGGAGGGGTGTTGGGTTTTGTCCAGTTGCAGAAGATTTGGGGTGAGTAAGAGTCAGGGAAAATAAAGAGGCCTGGAGCCACACAAAGCAGGTGTGTCACAGAACAGAGCTCACTTCCCTGCTTGTCAGATGGAAGAGATGTGAAACTTTGGCCTGAAGAATATTCCATCAATATTCTGGAAATAGTGATGTTTTCACAGACCACCAGCTGAAGCAGAAGAGAGAGGAAACTTCCTCATTTTAGTTACTTCCAACAATATAAAATCTCTCAGCTAGAAAAAAACTAGCTGAAAAGATTTTTCAAACATGGAAAAACATTATTTGAAGTAGAATCTTTCTCTTTTCTCCATAACTTTTCAGCAACACATCCAAGAGTTCTCTTGTTGGCAGAAGAAAACATTTGGCTGTCCAAAGAAAAGAAAAAAAATCCCCTAACAAAAAACTATTTTGTCTTCTACTCTATGGACAAATACCTTTTTGGTTTTGGAGGGCAAAAGGGAACTGAAAAAACACTTGGCAGGCTTCATTCTGGTGAGCTCCCTGATTTATTAAACCATTACCTGTGAAACTGACTGTTTTCCTGCCAGAAAGGGGATTGTGTAGAGCTGCTGAAGCACAGACTCAGTTTTTCCAGAGGGTACCACCTCCCACAGCTCCACTTCAGCTACACATTTCTCTGCTTGTGGGAGAGAGAGCAGAACTTGTCAAGTAGAGAGAACAGAACTCACAGGGGGGTCAACAGAAATTCCAGAGTCTTTACAGACTCTCTGAACATCAGTGTTTTATAGACAAGATAACTCAATTTTTATCCCATTTTTTTTTTGGCTGAACAAGGCTTTGATGAATAATTTTCAGTCAGACAAAATGATTAATATTTTGATCCTTTTCAGGGCTTACATGGATTGTAACCATAAGTTTCTAGTAATGGGAATCCCATCAGCATAGTGATTAGGCCTAAAGAAATTCCCTGCTCAGTGAACTCCTTCTTGCCCATTCTAGAGAGCATTTTAATCTTATCTCAGAGTAACTCTTGATTAATACATCTGAAAGATACAAATCCAGTCCTTTGAGCATGGGACCTTTGAGTTGTCAGTTTTATGTGAGAGGCAAAAATCTTCAGCAATCCTTGTTGCCATTCAGACATCTTCAGAAAGGGTTTAATCACTGGAAAATGTGACATTCTACATTTTCTTTTTCCTGTGACTTTTCCCTGTAGTGACAGTTAAATCCCCACTCTTCTCCTTGGTTCTTCCCAAGTGCACGGCAGATGTCTATCACTCCGCTTTGCTTTTTTACCTCAACTCAATGTAACATTTTGTCTGGGAGAGACAGGGCAGATCTCTGAAAGCAAAATGGGGAGTAAAATTAGGGCAGGAATAATTTCTTCATAAACAGAGCCCTTGAAGTCCTTTTTGTCACGCTTGAATGGAATTGTTCCAGGTTCTTTCTACGCTTGCAATAGAGATGATCCCAGAAATCAGTGCAATAATTTGAGGCATGGTCTCTCTCTCTCTCCCTGTGCAGTTTCTCTACATGGGGCCAGCTGGAGAATCCATAATGTGTGCTATTTAAGGCACTGTGTAGACATGGACCTTGTGTCTGCAGAGGAGCTGTAGCTTAAATTAGTTCATTGACTTCTGGTCACTTCATTTGTGATGTGGCTGTAAAGCTGTTTCTGTGGCTCCCTGACAAAGTGGGTCTCTCTGCCCACTCTCTCATTTCCCCACGTAGAGAAACCTTGAAGAGGATTTAGGCAGCTTGGCCATGTCAGGTAACAGGGTTCATCCAGGTTTTCATTGTCTGATTTTGCCAGATAGTTCTGAAAAGCGTGGCTCTCCTTTAGCATTGATGTCCTGGTCGGTGACGAACCCGATTTTGTCATTACTCTCTGGGTTTTCCAGGCTGCTCATTTCCATTCTGATTTCTCTTGCTTCCCTCCTTTGAAATCCAGGTGTTTACATGGATGTGATTAAGGAGCTCTTATCACCTCCAAGGTGTTGGTGCTCTCTGATACAATTCCATTTATTATGTCCAAATTATATTTCAAGCGTAATTTTCAAAGCGCTGTTAAATGCTGTGCTGAGCATCACCTACACTGCATCTCCTGCCCCCTTATGCCCATTCATTTTGTTCTTCTGTCAGAATGGATTTTAGGGTTTGGGGTTTTTTTCCCCTCCAAAGCAAGCAATGCTCCAAGAACCACTGCAACATCTCAGAAGTGTTTTCCTCTGTGGTCCTGCTGGCTTCAAAGGGAGCTGCACAGTGTGACCAAGGACAGTTTGAACATCACAGTTTGCAGACTGCCTTTGATTTTTTTGTCTTCTATTGAGAATGCAGAGGCAGGATTTGCCCAGCTTGTTTCTTTCATACTTGGAAGGGCTGGCATTGCACTTGGTGCTCCTGGGACTCAGATCTCTTGACCTTTTTCGTGGTCTCTCTGTGATGCTTTAGAAATAATGCTGGAGGTGTCTGACAGCTCCGTGGGGATTCTATGATGCAGGCAGGCCTGAAACAGAATCATTTGGCTATGTGAAACAGCCAAATGGTGCTCAGTAACTTTTGGGACCCTAGAAACCCTGGAAAATAGTGATCCCCCTGTAAATATCCTCCTCTGGAGTGCCTTTCTGAAAATGTTGCACTTGAATGCTATTTCATAAAATCACATGGCTGCACTGCCACAAGACCGTGAAATTCCCATCCCTGAAAAATGTCCTGGTAATGCTAAACTTGGAACTAAATTAGGTCATATTTAACAGGAGCTTTACAGCTGTATGTCCTATATAAACCTTTGAAAATGTAAGGGCAAGGCAGCACGTGTTAGTGTGGGAGTTCAGTGGATAAGGCTGGGAGTTATCTGAAAGGGGAAAGACATTAAATTGGAGAGAAATCCCTGTGTGAAGTCTCCAGGGAGATTACTGAGGTTCAGAATGGACATGAGAAAAAGAAATAAAAGTCACCATGTGGGTAGTTTAGCAGTGGAATGAGTAATCTGGAGAGCTGCTGGGCAACTCCAGCCTTTGAAATGCCCACGATTTGGCTGGATGAAGCTGCAGGTGACCTGGGGTAGCATTGATGGTGATGCTGCTCTGAGCAGGAGGTTGGTCTAGATGACCTTTTGTCATGGTTTAGTCTCAGCTGGCATCTGAGCCCCACACAGCCACTCACTGCCCTGCAGTGAGAGATGGGGGAGAGAATTGGAAGGTGAAAGTGAGAAAATGCATGGGCTGCAAGCAAAGCAAAACATGGCATTCATTCACCACTGCCCATGGCTCAGCTCTCTGCAGGAAAGCAGGGCTCCATCACTTGTAACACTGACTTGGGAAAACAAACACCATCATTGCCAACATCCCACTTCCTCCTCCTCCTCACATGTGCTGTGGTATGAGAAGTCCCTTTGGTCAATAGGGATCAGCTGTCCCAGCTGTGTCCCCTCTCAACTCCCGGTTCATCCCCCAGCTCCCTGACTGGTGAAAAGTAGAGAAGACCTTTGCTCTGTTCAAGCCCTGCTCAGCAAAACTAAAACATCCCAGGGTTATCCATACTGTTTCCAGCAAAAATCCAAGACATAGCCCCATACTAGCTCCTGTGAAGAAAATTATCCCAGTGCAAACTCTCTCAATTCCAGCCAGCTCTCCTGTGTTGAGAATAGGTGCTACATGAGTAAAAAGGGACAGAGGAGAGAGCAAGGCATCACAGTTTGTTCTGAGAGCTGCAGGCTGGAGCTCAGAAATCACCTTTCCTGTCCTTCCCATGCCAGGAATGAAGCAGGAGAAAGGTCACACTGTGGGATCTGCCAGGGACAGGGGAATGCTGAGGACTTCAGGGCTGTGCATCATCCAGTCATGCTCTTGGTGTCACAATCCTGAGAGCACTAAGGGGACTTAATTAACCTGATCACCTGATTACCACAACACACCTGATGCAGACTGACAGCTCCCTGTCAGCTCTGGCTGGAGGCACCAGGCTGAGTCTGTCTTGTGTTGCAGGTATCTTTGTGATTTTGGATGTGTGCTGTCAGTAGCTTTGGCTGTTTGAGCACAGGAGTACTCCTAGAAATGGGGTATGGACAACTTTGTGCTTGTTGACTTATATCAAAATGCAGAAGGGGGACCTGTCATAAAATAAGAGAAAAACCTCAATGTCCTCCCTGCTTTATTCAGCCAAGTTGTTCTTTATGTTTTAGGAACTGGTAGGTGAGGAAGGATTTCCTGGTTGATGGTGCATTTAGGTTTTTAGCCAGCTCTCTGTTGTTGGAGAGAGGTGTTCAACCCTTTGAGCTCTGCTCTAGAGCACACTGAAGTCACCCAAAGCTCAGTCGCTGTTTTCATCAGAAATGAAATGCAAAGTCAGAAGAGACAGGTTCAATTGCAGTTAGCAGGACTTCACAAACAGTGTGAGAAGTTTAGGCTGCACTTTAATTCACAAAACAATTTGTATTGTCACATAAACAGCACCTGAACAGGAGATTCCTAAGTGAAACTTGAAGAAGTTGTAGTATTTGTAGCTCTGGTTCATCAGATGCACTGTGACTGTATCTGGGCACTGCAGTGGTGCAACAGTGTAATATTTGTGTTATCAATGTGTTTTTGAGACAAAAAAAAAAACGAAACAGAAAGTTTTGGCTCCTTGAGGTCAACAGACCTCTCAATACAGAGTAGCTGGCTGAAGTTCAGTGTGGGCACCTGTATATCCTTATGTAAATGTGCCTCTCCCTCCTCTCTGATGCTGCTTGCTCAGTGGTGTGTTCATCTTCCACATTTAAAGTGTTTTTTTCCCCCAACAGCCTACCTCAGCAGCTGTCAGCTTACCCTATGGGGACCTGAGTTTCTGGGGTGGGTGATATGGCAGCTACTTGGGGTACATGAAGTGCAGTGAGCTACTTCAAGGGGAAAAGCTCTCCAGAGACAGCAGTTCCTGTGCTGCTGAGTGTTCTTCAGCCTGCAAAGGGTCCCTCTTCCTTGATTTCACCATCCCTTAGGACCTGGGAGCCTTGTGGCTTTAGTGGGGGGAAGAAGACAGTTTTTCCACCCATGTTGGTCCCTGGTAAAGAGGGCAGTTTTCCTCTGCTGATCAAGATGAGGATCAGAAAATATGTCAGTCCCCTCCCAGGCTGGGCTGGGGTTGTCTACAGGGTGCTGCCCACCACCAGGGAGCTTCCATGGCACTTTGGATTTGTAGCCATGGTGGCAAAAACAGCTGAGCTGTGCTGCTCCAGAGCAGGGTACCCTCACTGGGGGAAGGGTTTGCTACAGCCTTGGCAGTGATGCCTTAAATCTCCAAATATCACCCTCAGGAAATGTTGTCCCCTCTCTTCCCTGCTAAGCTTTGGAGGACTTGTGCTGAGGTGTCATTAATCTTGGGAATACTTCAACATAAAAGATGTTTTTGGTTTACCTTGCTATATTTAGGCCTCACTTACAATAGGAGCACTAAACTTGGAATGTTTGGAGCATACGGGGGTGTTGATATCTTATATTTAGCTTGATCTGTCAGTTATACAAGCATCTGTCACAGACAGAGCAGATGGCAGAAAGCCCTGATAGGGTTCAGAGGGAAAAGAACCAAGATCTTGGTTATTGGGGGCAGGGTATGCTTGGGAGTGAAAAAAGCTCATAAAACATATGTCTGTTTTCTGCAGGGAAGCAAGAGCTGGACTCCAATGTGGCATGATCAGCGTGAATCTAGAAGAAGTGATTGCAATAAAGTTTGAAAACTGAGGTAGCTCAAGAATGCCACTTGAGTTGGGGTGCCTTTTGGTTCTGGGGGCTGTACAAATGAAAACTCGGTCCTTAGGCCAGGGAGATTTGCAACCTGTTGGCTCCGTGGATTTTGCACCGTGGCTGCAGCTGTTGGAGCTGAGGTAAAAGAAGTGTTTGACTGGGAATGTGGCTTCACAGCCAGCTCCCCCTGACTGAATTGTGTGTGGTGTGCTGCCAAAAGGAGCAGCTCCTCTGCCTGCGCTCAGCTAACACTCCCAACAGGCCCAAATCTACTTGGGTGTTCTGGAAGCTGTGCTGTGACTCACATCAGTTCCCCGAGCTTGGCTCCAGGGAGCCAAGGGGCTCCTTGGCCCCTTGAGCATGTCCAGAGGAGGCAACGAGTATGGTGAGGGGTTTGGAACACAGGTCCTCTGAGGAACAGCTCAGGAGGGAGTTGTGGATGTTTAGCCTGGAGAAAAAGAGACTCAGGGGTGACCTTATCACTCTCTACAGCTCCCTGAAAGGTGAGTGTAGTCAGGTGGGTTGGTCTCTTTCTCCAGGCAGCAACTGACAGAACGAGAGATCACAGTCTCAAGCTGCATCAAGGGAAATATAGGTTGGATATTAGGAAAAAGTTTTTTATTGGAAGAGTGATAAAGTACTGGAATTTTCTGTCCAGGAAGGTGGTGGAGTCACCATCCCTGGATGTGTTTCAAAAAAGACTGGATGTGGCACTCAGTGCCATGGTTTGCTTGAGGTGTTAGGGCATGGGTTGGACTCGATGATCTTTAAGGTGTCTTCCAGCCTAGTGATTCTGTGAATTCTGTGAATTCAAAACTCAGATTTCAGCTTCATCAGCCTGTGGATGCAGTCACCATGGAACTGGAAGATTGGTGGTGCTGGTGGAAAATGGGGGAGTGGAGGAAGAATGGGGTATCCAAAATTATGGGCTGGGCAGAAAGTGAGGCCCAGTCCTTTAAGTGGTAACAGGGTTTCACACGGGTCACACACAGCATTGTCCTCTGGGGACAGCAGCTGAACACAAGCCAGCTGTGCCCAGGTGGCCAAGAGGCCAATGGCACCTGGCTTGGATCAGCAATGTTGTGGCAGCAGGACCAGGACAGTGATTGTCCCCTGGGCTGGCACTGCTGAGGCTCCACCTCAAATCCTGTCCAGTTCTGGGCCCTCACTGCAAGATGGACATTGAGGGGGCTGGAGCCTATCCAGAGAAGGGAATGGAGCTGGGGAAGGGTCTGGAGCACCAGGAGGGGCTGAGGGAGCTGGGGGGACTCAGCCTGGAGAAAAGGAGGCTCAGGGGGGACCTTCTGGCTCTGCACAACTCCTTGACAGGAGGGGACAGCTGGGGGAGTCAGGCTCTGCTCCCAGGGAACAGGGACAGGATGAGAGGAAACAGCCTCAAGCTGTGCCAGGGGAGGTTCAGGTTGGATGTCAGGAAGGATTTCTTCACAGAAAGGGTGCTCAGGCATTGGAAGGGGCTACCCAAAGAAGTGGTAGAATCTCCATCCCTGATGTGTCCAAGAAACAACTGGATGTGGCATTTAATGCTTTAGTTGACAAGGTGGGGATTATTCAAAGGTTGTACTCAGTGATTTTGATCCTGTGGTTCCATTCCCTGATTCTAAAGGTGACTGAGATCTTGGCAGGGTGTGTTATGTGCTAGGATGGGGCTTGGGCTCACATTGCTTTAGCAAAAGATGAATGACTGTCCTAGGAATGGACACGCCACATGAAGATGTGTTAAGTGATTCATTGTGGTCATTTTACTTTTTCACTAATATGCACTTGCTTAGACAGATTCCTTGTATCATCAATTAGAATGAATTATGAATTAAGTTGAATTGGCTTAAAACTACCCATTTTTTGTAGACTGTACTGAGGGGATTTTCTACCTCACTAAAATGCTTTCATTCTTTTTGCTCAAAAAGCAGGCAAACAAAATCCTCATGATAAACTAATTGATGTAGCAGATGTGGTATGTAGTCACCAGGCAGGAAAATCAACCCCTTCTGAAATGCTGAGGCCAGGCAGTTCATGTCACCACTTCCTTCTAATTTCAGTGCTGAACCAGAGCAGGGACACCAAGGTGATCAGAGGGATGGAGCAGCTCTGCTGTGAGGGAAGGCTGAGGGAATTGGGATTGTTCAGTCTGGAGAAGAGAAGGCTTCAGGGTGACCTCAGTGGTAGGAGGAGGTACCATTTGCAAGCTGCTGAGAGAAGTTTAAGGACTGAGGGAGGTGGGAAGGAAATAGGGAGAGAGGGGAAAGGATGAAGTCCTAAAGCTTTCTGTATACCTGTTTACTTCAAATGTGTGGTGGGAATGAAAAGTTTTTAAACAAATAATTTTGCAGCCAATAGAAATGAATCAGTGACTATAATTTTCATAGAAGTGCTTCATTTTTTATCCGGCTTGTCTCCAGCACTTAAGGCTTTCTTGGAAATGCTGGGTTTGCAGTCAGTGTGAATGCATTTCAGAGGCAATTTTTTTGGTTTGCTGCTTGCTTTCTGTGCAGCTGCAGGGGTGTGTTTGAGTAGGATGCTGCTGTCTGTTCTGTTGATGGCATATAGCTTTTCCACACATAAGTTAGTGAGAACCTGCTGAATCCCAGGAGTAGTATTAGCCCCTCAGAGGTAATTGAGCTTTTGTGCAAGTCCCAACTGTTGGTTTTGAGAGTAACTTCTCTCCTGAAGAGGTGAACGAAGCTTTAGGTGCTTACCAGTGAAGGTGAAAGTTGTTCTGGTATGCAAGATAGATTTGCAGTGAGTTATGTGACAGGTGACACTTGATATTGATGAAGGTTCTTCCATGAAGTAGTAAGGTTTTCCACTGAAGGACTTAATGCAATGCCCTTTCCCATTTTAATGGTCTTTGGAATAAAAATGATTCATCAGCCTTTCTTGCTTCCAGTCTGGTGATACCACCAGTAAGATAATGCTGAGTGTCATTGTACTGGTGCAGACAGAAAACAGGGCAACGCTTCACTCTCCATACTCTGATGCATGAAGCTGTCATCTCTGCTGGTGATCAATAATGCTGCAGAAGTAGCTGTGCCCCTGGTTATAGCTGCACCTTGCAGATAATGAATATTTTCCCAGCAGCAACTGATTGTATTCACATTTCCAGGTAGATTTGAAGAAATGCATCATTTAAGCTGATACATCTGCTAATTCAGGTGCCTAAGAGAAGTATTTAAAACATATTTTGAATTTGGTGTGGACTTATAAGTAAAAAGAACTCCCCCCATGAAACCCCCCCAAAAAACCAACCAAACCTGTCACATTCTGTAATTCTGGGTTGTTAATAGCAGCAATTAAAACACCAACTGATGATAATTAATTTTTGTTTTCTCTGGGTTTGCCTCCTTAACTGATAGAACACGGCTTCTTCCAGAGTATCTTCTTACCGAAGAAAATATTTTTGGCTGACCCCAAACAGTTCAGCCAAAGGAATATTAATAAAAGGAGTTATTAATAATCCTTGCACTGAATAGACTTTAACTTCAACAGGAATACTATTTCAAGATGCAGCAGCTCAGCCTAAGGACAACAAGCCATGTTTATTTTGTAGCTGATTCAATGGTTGGAGTTCAGTTACATCCAAATGCTTTGAGGAAAATTAATCAAGTAATGGGGGATGGAGGCATTCAGGGGGAAGTCTGATTTTATTTCAGACTCCAGACCATCTGCTTTCAAAAAAGGCATTGCTCTTAGATGGAAGATACCTTTTCTTAATTAACTAACTTTCTAGGTGTTTTTTTTTGTTTGTATGTTCCCCTATCATAATGTGTTATCAGCATGTAAAGTTCCTTGTTTTCCTGAGGGCTGCTGGATGCCCGTGACAGATATTTTTGGTCTCATGGAGGGGAAAATAGTCACTTCTGGAGCAGTTCAAACTGAAGTAGGTTATTCAGATGGCATACCTATCCCCAAGTTACCAGTGGAACGCTGCTGAGGATATGGCTGGACCTACCATTCCCTCCTTTGGAACATGGGGTGGATGCCACACACTTGTCAGCTTTCTTTTCTTGAAAAAAATATCCTCATACTCTTCCCACTCCATTCCATGAGCAGGCAAGAAAGAGGAGGCCAGGAAGCTACAGGCTGGTCATGCTCACCTTGACCTCTGGAGAAAGTGATGGATCAACTTGCCCTAGGAGGTATTTCCAGGCGCAGGAAGGTGACCAAGAGGAGGCTGCATGGGCTTACCAAAGAGATGTCGTGCTTGACCAAGCAGGACAACTTTTTGTGATGAAATGAATGGGTTGGTGGATGAGGGGACAGCAGTGGACATTGCCCACCTGGACTTCAGTAAGGCTTTTGATACTGTGTCCCTCACAGCAGAGCAGATGGAGGGTGGGGTAACTAAGACAGAGAACAGGCTGAAGGGGATTGTCAGTGGCACAAAATTCAAATGGAGGCCAATCCTGTCCACCATCCTTATTAATGATGTGGATGATGGGCAGAGTATTCCCACAGCAGACAGAGAACTGGGAGCAGTGGCTGGTGCCCTTGGGGGCTGCGCTGTCATCCAGGGAAGCCTGGGCAGGCTGGAGAAAAGGGTGGCAGGAACCTCCTGGAGCTCAGGAAGGAGGAGTGCAAAATCCTGTGGACCTGGGGAGGAAGAGGCACCAGTATTTGCTGGGGACCAAGTGACTGGGAAGCAGCTTAGCAGGAAAGCACCTGGCAGGCACCAGGATGGATGTGAGCCAAGCGTACTCCAGTAGCAAAGAAAGTTAAAAGTACCCTGAGCTGTGTTAGAAGGATCATTGTCAGTGAGTCAAGGAGGTGATCTTTCCCCTCTGTTTAGCACTGGTGAGGCCACACCTGGAGAACTGTCTGAAGGGCTCTTACTGGGAGCCCAGTAAGAGAAAGACATGGATGTGCTGGAGAGAGTCTGATGAAGGGACTGGAGCATTTCTGCTGTGAGGAAAAGCTGAGAGCGCTGTAACTCTTGAGAGGTCTCAAGGGGATCTTACCAAGGTGTAGAATTATCTGAAGGGACTAGGTAAATAAGATGAAGCCAGGCTTTCTTTCCATGATGCCCAGCCACAGGACCAAAGGCAATGGGCACAAACTAGAACACAAACTGGTCTTTTGGTTGTTTTTTGGTTGAGTTTTTGTTGGTTTGGGATTTTTTTCAAGTGACTTGAAACAGACTAGAAATTTAACAGAGTAGAAATCTATTTCAGATTTAGGCGCCATTTTGAATTATTTAGTTTGTAGCTTGCTTGCATAGATGAAATATGCTGTTTGAACTTGTTTCGTCTGTTAACTCTGCTGTGCTCAAGACTGCCCGTGTTCTCCAAAAAGCCTGTGCTCGCAAAACTGCCTCAGCCAAGGAAAAAGAATGCAAACTTCTAAGGTAAAAGGAAGATAAAAGGGGCCCCTTAACTTTAAAACAAAGACGAGAGCCAAAGCTAAAACTGCAAGAGACGGACAGAGTAACCAGAGAGTGTGCATAAAGACTGATAAGAACTAGTTGCAAATTGTAACATGAAATCAGTAAAATGAATATGCATGAACCTATTGTGGAATTCTATGCCCATGTACAAGTAAGGGGGATAAAAAAGGTTCGAGAATTCTCAGGGGTGCGCATGTCCTTTGAAGCCACATGTGCCTGGTGCTGGAATAAACATACCAGTTGTACAACTTTTACAAGTCGTGGAGTTAGGTTTTTTTCCACAAATCATTTTGGCAAGGCCGGCCAAGAGACCGTCCCTGTCCTCGCAGGGGCAGAGTGGGGCGGACCTCCTAGGTGCGCCCCGGGATTTTCCCTAGGTGCGCTCCGCTCCATCTCGGCTTGCCTCCTGCGGAGACAGACGAAGACCTGCTGGTGTGCTGATAAACTGTACGTATCAAAGGGCCCTGGGGGGAGAGAGCTAGGGCTGCCGGTAAGCCGCTCAGAGGCGTCTGAGTGCACAGCCTCGTCCCTGCGCTTGCGGGCAGCCATCGGCCGAGCACAGTCGGTGGTGAAGGTTCCCCAGTTGATAGCACAACTAGGGACAAGTCCATTGTTCGACAGAGCAACCAGTAGCGGCTCTGGGGGTGAGTCGAGTGAACCCAAAATTTGTGTGCTTGTGATGTCCAGACATTGTAGTTAATGTGTCTATAATCGTGTGAGTGCGTGGTGTGTGAAAGAGGGAGCGAGCGAGTGAGTGTACCCACACGACAAGGGGGGTTCTACCCACGTCTGAAGCGGCTGGGTGAAGCCTGGGACGCCAGCTGGGGCAGGCTGTGGGGGCAGAGAGCACCCCGCAGAGAAGTAAAACAAGTGCAGAAATAGGAGTGAAGACATTAATTGTGTTTAAAAGTAGTAATTTGTGTAGATTGTACACATTTTAACCGTAGCTAGATGATCTCAAGAGGTTCCTCTGCCCCAGTAGTTTAGACTTGATCCCTGCAAGTTTATGAATCCTGTGAATTATTAGATAGATAGAGGAGACGAACGAGTTCATTTAGAGGAGCTTTATCAGATTCAGCCAGTAATATAGTAAGTCTAAACTAAGAACAAACCGCCGTAGAGGATTTAGAAATCCCCAAGTGATAAACAGAATAGCCTACCTCTGTGAGCAATTCCTGGGAACCTTTAGTGCATCGAGAGGCTGGCACCCTACATGGGTACTATTGCAGTGCAGAGTTTGTAAAAGGTGCTAGTACTGCTGTTCTAGTAAGCATCAAAGCATATACCCCAAGTGTAAATTGAAGTTTCCTAATCAAGTTGATTCAGAACCTAAGATCTTAAAGTTTGTTTGTAAAGGATCACATCTGGTACCTACCACCTGCGGGTGTACATAAGAAGAAAACTGAAAAAAGACTATGAGACTCTGTGAAGAGAGGTTTGGGTGAAAATGAGATAGGACAAGGAGAAGGAGATAATGAGAACTAACCAAAGCAAAGTTCCCCAAGCTAGCCCCTAGGGTGTATCTTAGCCCACTAGAAAGAAGTCACCATTAGGGGTGGCATAAACCTATTGTAAAATTCTATACATATGTACAAGTAAAAGAGATAAAAAAAGTTCAAGAATTCTCAGAAGTACACATATCCTTGAAAAGGAGCAATCCCCACATGCTCCCAGCGCTAGAATAAACATACCAGCTTTACAACTTTTACAACTTGTAGAGTTAGTTTATTTCTACAAATCATCTGAACACTGGCACAGGTTGCCCGGGGAAGTTTTGGAGTTTTCATCCTTGGAGGTATTCCAAAGCTAACTGGTCATGGTTCTGGGCAGGCAGCTGTGGCTGGCCCTACCTGAGCAGGGGGTGACCTCCAGAGGTCCCTGATAACGTCAGCCTTTCTGTGATCAGTAGTGAAAATAACGCCCTAAGTTTCTTCTCAGTATATTGACAGAAGGCCTGATTTGGGAAAAGCTGCTGCTGACAGTGACTACATTTAACTCTTGAACTTCTTCCTAATTTTTCTGTACAGTTCTGCATAACAGAAGCCTGAAGGGACTCTTGTACCATACACTCTGCTGTTGTCACTGATGGAAGATAAAGTTCAGGAATATACTGGAAAAAAATGACAGGAATCACCATTTTATAAATAAAAACATGACCTATATTCCTGCATTAGATATATCTTTAAACCTCTTTTCTTCCTTTTAAGAAAAGACTGCTTTGTAGAATGCTTTTTATATTATTTCATACATCTCAAGAGGCTGTTTTCCACATCTTACTATTGGGACATTTTTATTGACACTTGTGCCACTTTTTGCACTTAAATTTACCAGTTTTAGCTGTAGATTCCCATTTAAATTCTCCATCTTGTGTCTGTCCTGTGAGAATCCCAAATGCCTGGAGATGGTCATTATTCTTCCTCACTTGAGAGTCTGCCTGTGTAATGCTGCACGATGTAGATAGTGGTGGGTGTGATTTAGGATCTTTCTGGTGTTTCCAATTTTCAGAGCTGATAAGGTAGTTATACCCTCCTACACAACCTGGCTGAAGACTCATTTGGTGGCTGCATAATCAAACTCGTTGCTCTGCGTATTTCCCTTTTTGGCTTTTAGTACTGTTCTTCAGCAGCACCACAATCCACTTCTTCCCACTGCCTATCTACATTTTTAAGAATCCAGCTTGTTAAAACAATTTGTGAAAGCATTTGGTGACATTCACTGCCTTCTTGAAGTCTGCCCAAAAAAAAAAAAAAAAAAAAAGAAAAAAGAAANNNAAAAAAAAAAGAAAGAAGAAAATTCGTAGTTACAGAAGCAGTCAGAGCTGCAATGTGGGTAGGAAGTTATTTGTGTATATATTTGTATTTATCTGGCTAATGGCTAATATACAATACCTGAGGATCTGAGTTGGCCAGGGCAGCAGAGTCACATTGATTCTGTTGTTGGGAGAATAAATGACAGAGAAAGCATTAATCTTGTTTATATTTCTCTCAAAGACTCTCTGAAGTAATTTTTGTATCCCTTCTCTGTGATACTTGGGTTTTGGGGGTCCCATTTTTGTGTGCCCTGTGAATGG
The DNA here is from genome assembly GCA_013400635.1 of Hypocryptadius cinnamomeus. NCBI lineage: Eukaryota > Metazoa > Chordata > Aves > Passeriformes > Zosteropidae > Hypocryptadius > Hypocryptadius cinnamomeus. The sequence continues at coordinate 45,663 of VYZP01022689.1, forward strand.
TAATGGGGAGCCAGGTTACAAATTAGCACTCAACTATTACAGCAATTAACATTACTTAATAATAGAATCATGGAATGGCCTGGTTTGGAAGGGACCTTAAAGATCATCTTGTTCCAGTGCCCCTGCCATGAGCAGGGACACCTCCCACTGGACCATCTTGCTCAGAGCAAGGGATAATCTCCTTCCTAGACCATGAGCACTGCATTTTGTTCAATCTGGTTTTTCACAGTCAGTTGAGAAGAAAAGGAATTGCTGGGTGTGATTCATAGACAGCCTTAAATGTTGACCAGACAGTAAGTGGATTGTGCTGCAGAAATACCAGTTTGCCCCCAGTGACTGTAATGGGAGTTCAGACCACTGGCTGAGTAGTTCAGTGAGTCCATAAATCACTGGAGATAACCAGGGTAAATCCAACCCCTAGTTTTGAAAATCTGTGAGAGATTAGGTACAAGTTTAATGCAGATTTTCAGCCTTGTGAGGAATGCCAGTGCCTTTGAGCAGGCCCAGATGATCCATGAAGTACCTGGGAAGCTCTAGAGCACAATATTTGAAACATCTGCAGAAGAGCCTGTGATTCAGTTGATGTAGTGGTATTTCAGAATCATCTTTCAGCTTTTAAGTATATTTTTCATTTTTTTGGTCTCTGTATAAATATCAGAGTTCTGTTTGGCTTGTGCTTGATGGTTCATTGCTAATTTAGATAAATGAATGCATTGCTTTATGGGGTTTTTTAGGGATAGATCCACCAAATGATGGGCACTGAAGTGCTCAGTTACTGCTTCAGCTGGGGCCACAGAAAGACCTGGGATGGAGTGGGTGGTGAGATGGAGAGGGTGACATCATTTTCTCTGTTCTCTAATTCCTTTCTCATGAATTGTGTTAATGTTGGATCTCACATTTCACATGAGTCAGGAGTGCTGTAGTGGTAAACATGAGTTTCTAGTCAAGCACAAGTGCAACAAGAGAGAGAATGAAAAGAAAATGTGGAAAAAAACACTGAAGACTCAAGTGAGGATGGCAGAAGGGGGGAGTGTGATGGTTCTGTTCTCTGGCCTTCCAGAGATCTCCATGGAAATGAGTCTATCAAGTTAAAAAATAAGAAGGCTGAGCTACATGCTTTATTAAAAATACACCAGTTTGAGGTGGAAGAGAACACTTCTCTAAAAAAAAGGAAAAAAAAAAGAGTATTTTTGTCAAAGACAGGGAGGTGGGAGGAAAGTCCACTAATGCTTTGCAACTTAGTAGTAACAAGCACCCACAGGAGCAAAATATATCTGTGTGCCACTGTGCCTGAGGAGGAATGAATGTGTGAGTGTAGATGTGGGCTAGCTTGTGTATGGAATGGAGGGGTTGTATCTTTGAGCAGTTGGATGGAAGGGGTTCTTCTGCAGCCTGTGAATGAGCAAATTGGCTTTCTAACCTTCTGTAGGGTTATTTTTATCTCTTGCCCTTTGGAGCACCGAGCCTGGTAATCACCAGTTTCTGCTGGTGGCTTCCGTGTGTAAGGTGGCCTCACATAGATGAAGGCATTAGAATAATTGCTGGCACTAATCTCCTAAAAAAGGATCGGGAGGGCATCAAGAAAATGTGTCTGGGGAAGTATAGCCCATGTGCACCATCACAGCCATGAAGGTTAATCTGAAGTTCTTGTTGTGTAAGAGCTGGATGTGACTGGACAACCAGAAGGACACCCCTGTATGTGACAAACAAAAACCTGCTGGGTTTTCTGGTGATGTAAAATGAGTTCACAGCAAGTAGATTTATGTACAGTCAGTCCCTATCTCCTAAAGCATGCACAACAGATGGATGCAGGCACCCACTTCCCCAATATTTTCTGTGCTCCTACAGAAAATCAGTATTTATTCAACAGTCACAGAATCACAAAACGGCCTGGATTGGAAGGGACCTTAATGACCATCCAGTTCCAGCCCCCTGCCAGGGATGGGGCAGCCACAGCTTCTCTGGGCAACCTGTGCCTGGGCCTCACCTCCTTCACAGGGAAGGTTTTCTTCCTGATATCCAATCTAAACCTGCTCTCTGTCACTGTGAAACCATTCCCCCTTGTCCTGTCACTCCAGGCCCTTGTCAAGAGTCTCTCTCCATCTTTCCTGTGGGCTCCCTTCAGGCACTCCCATGAGGCCACACTGAGGTCACCCCAAAGCCTTCTCTTCTGCAGGCTGAACAATCCCAATTCCCTCAGCCTTTCCTCCCAGCAGAGCTGCTCCATCCCTCTGATCCCCTTGTGTCCCTGCTCTGGCCTGGCTCCAGCAGCTCCCTGTCCTTCCTGTGCTGGGCCAGGGCTGGATGCAGCTCTGCAGAAGGGGCTGAGCAGATTCCCAGGCTCTGTCGCTCATGTACTTCCCACATATTTGCATCATTGGGTTTCCACTGTTTTCCCTATTGGACTATCCAGGGCTTTCCTTCTTATGTCACCAGTGAAAATAATGTCTATCCTCTAAGCTCACACTGCTCAAGGTGTATCAATAACAGCTGTGAAGCTGCTTAAGTAGTTTGTTTCTGTTTGTTGGGTTTTTCTTTGCTGTTGTTTTTTTGTTGTTGTTCTTTCCACCTTAAGGAAAAGGAGGGCGCTGTGTTATGGAATAATTAAAAGGGGCTTTTTTACCTAGCAAGGAATGCTGCTGTCCTCCACTGATGCACAGAGGTAGGAAACAAGTGTGGAAGGAAAGGTACTGATGGTTGGTTGGAATGTTTTATCTGAGAAAGAGCCCAAGACTCTCTTTCTGTTCAGCTGTCCCCACTTCTGCATCACTCGGAAGTCTTAAGGATCTTAATGCTTGCATTTTAAGTCCAGGAGTGTTTTTCACAGACATTTGCACTTGCTTTTGCCTAAAGCATGCTCTTGAAGTCCTCTGTGCTAACAGAGAGCCCAGCCCTGCAAATATTGATCCCAAGAGAAGCCTTTGAATGCTGCTGCACAGCAATACAGGAATATCAGCTCCTCTCATGTCTCTTCCATGGTGAGAGAAATGTATGTGGAATATTCCTTCTTGCTGTCTTTCCAACAGATGGAAAGCTCACAAAGAGAAAAGCATGAATTTTAGATCTGAATAGGGGGTGGGAAAGTAATAACTCAGAGGACAAGCCACAGTCATTGTCACCCCAGGACTTTATTAATTGTCAGCTTCTGTCCCTTTTTTTTCCCCTAATAAAGACTCCAGAAGGCTTTTCCACTTAGTGAACAACCTGTTCTACACAACAGGGAGTAAGGAAGATGAATTCATCTCTATCTCAAATTTGGATGAGGAAAGAGTGGAACATTTGGTCTGTAGTGAGGGGACACAAGCTGCCTTTTCAAAAATTATCTTCCACAAACTCCAATTAAGTGGAATGCTGGGTTTTGTGAAGTTATCCCAAGGCTGGAAGTGTGTGTGTGTGTGTGTGTGTGTGTGTGTGTGTGTGTGCATTTTTTTTATTTTAAAGCTGTGAGGTTCATGCCCAAAAGCACAGAGTCTTAAAAGCAACATTTAAAAGGTTTGAAGTTCAAGCTTCTCTTGTTCTTGCTGTCTAGGTTGTATATTTTGACCCTGCTTGACCACAGAGGTGGGACCAGATGACTCACTGTGGTCTCTTCCAAATTTACCTATTCTGTGATATTTGTCTATGCTGGTAACATGACTTCTATTTCTTCATAATTTTTTGATGGGTGACCTTAAGAAAATGTGCTGCTAACGGTCATATCACTCATTTATCTTAGTCTTTAAACAGCAATTTCCTTATCTACTACTTTTTCTATCTGTCCATTCACATCCCCTGTGATGCCTATTTGACTTGTGCACCTTTCAAGAAAGATGTGGTCCTGGGGCAAATTCAGCTGCTCCAATAATCCATTAATATTGCTGGTACTTATAGTCTTTCTGTGGCCTGTAGTGCTGTGTCTTCATGAACAGAGCGGGTTTTTTTTCTTCAAAAGCATCAGCTGTGTTTCCTGGTATATCAAATTAGCAATAATTTACTTAGGGAAAACATCGTGAGTTACAAAGAGGGATTGTGTCTAATGGCACTGGCCTTCTTCCATCTGGGATTTCACCAGCCTTTTGCCTGTGATCCTTGCTGGATCAAAGCTTCCCTCTGAAGTGGGAAGGACTGGAAAATGGCAAGAGGGAGGAGGATGCCATACAATTTTCAGTATCCTGAACTAAAAGAACCCTGGTGGCATCACTCTGGTATCCTGAACCTGAAAATCACAAGAGTCCTGTCAACTTAAAGGGCAGCATCAAATTCCAGATCTCTGGAAGGCCAGGCCAGGCACCCAAGTACTGTCCCAGGGTTTAGGATAGGCATCCTCATATGTTAAATTTGCCTATAGAGTGATGAATGTCCTTCCACTGGTCTGTTTTGCACCATGAATATAACTGATTCTAGCAGCGTTCAGAAAACAGCTATTGGCTGCTCTTTAGATGCTATTTATGCTCTAAATACCATGGACAAGTGCTAGCCAGTAACAGGAAAAATGTACTGTGGTTTCTCTGAGACTTTAGAAGTGTGTCAGTGCTCCACCTGCATCCCCTTCCTCCCGATTTTTGAGTCTCTCAGCATTTGGGCACTGAACTTTTGTGAGTCCTGCTATAATTCATGTATCCTTCCTTAAAGGCTATGGGCTCCTACATTTCCACTCCAAAACAGTGGAGTCCTTCTTAAGAAAATCCAAAAACATTGCTAAAAGTAGAGGTAGAAATGCACAGGAGTCCAATTTTAGTCCAGCCAATAATATTGCTGTAAACAAAATTTATCCAGTAGCTATCAGGATATCCTTATCATAAGCTTTAGAGATCTCCTGAATTAGCTGTTTAAAAACCAACCAAACCACCCACTGTGGTCCCTTCTAACCTGACCTATCCTGTGATTCTGTGATCTGGTTTTATTTCCAATTCATCACAAAGCTCAGGATTTTGGGAGGAGGGTAGGTGAGTTAAGGTGAGTTGGGCTCGCCTGCCTGCCCCCCATGGCACCTGCAGGCCCTGAGCCAGCTGACATTGTTTCAGTGTAGAATGCTGAGACAAAATCAGAGGATGAGCAAACCCTGGCCTGCAGCCTTTGCATGTAATCCACTTGTCCAACAGCACTGACATCATCTTCTGGAGAAGGAACTGAGAGGAACTTCAGTGTAGAAACCTGAGTTCAGTATAGCTCTGTTGGATTGAGTCTCCTGTCCCTTGATGGGGGCTAAGATCAAGTTCTTCCACATATTTAGTACCTTTTACATACACAGCAGAAATTATGTTTGGAGAGAGTCAGTTTTTGAAATGTGACATTGGCTTTTTCAGTGCTCAGTTCCATTTTAGTTCTTACACCAATCCTGCCCTCTTTCCCACATTCTCTGGCAAGATGAAGGAGCTCGGTGCCTGGCAGTGAGTGTTTTATTGGCTCCAGAAAAGGTGGGCTGAGGGAATGCTGGGGAGTGACTGGGAGATGCCGGGAAGTACAATGGGAATGCTCAAGGAATGTGCAAACACTGCAGAGCTACGTGCGTGGTCGTGGTGGTGATGCCTTGTGAAGGCTGACCTAGATCAGATGCTGGTTGGACTTAAAGAATACAGTAGGCATTTATTAGAAGGCCTCAACAGATCCACCTTGGGCAGCACAAGAGCCCAGCTTGGGCTACACCTCAGGTGAACCCAAAATGCTCACAAAAATGGACGACTGGTCACGGGGTCTCAAGCTTTTATAAGTTTTGGTCCATTAGTATATTGGAACTAATTGTATAATTACAACTCTGGCCCGTGAAGTCCCATTGTTCTTGTTTTTCTCTCTTCAGTCCACCATTGTTTATGCTGTCGGGCCTGAGATCTGGATTGGCTGTCCTTGGGTCCCCAGCTAGAGATGGAATTGTTTTGTCTACCTACTCTGTGAAGAGAGCTTACTATCCTCTTATATGAAGCCCAGACCCACACACTAAAGCAGAATAGAATCTGAAAAATATAAAAGCCAACACCTGAGGCATCAGTGGGGCAGGAATTTCTGAGAGAACCCACAAAAAATGCTGCAGTAACACAAAATGGGAATGCTGGAAGTGGAAGTGAAGTGAGTTGTCCTGCAGAATTCAGACAGTGGAGATGGGTCCCACAAGGTCTTGTGGGACAGAAAACCTTGTTTTTAAAATGAACTGAGCATGGTTTGTTCTAAAAACGATCAAGATTCATGCTGCAGAATCCAGAAGAAGGAAGAATTTCAAAGCAAACGAGTTAAGCTGGGAAGAAGAAAAGTAGAATGAGAAGGTGTAACAACCATATAGAAGGGCTGTCATATAGATGACAAAAGTCTGCATCATCTGTCTTTTTGCTTTAAATTCTGTCATTTCTGTGTTTTTTCCTGAATACCAGCATTAGGAAAAAGAGAGTTATGGCGTAAGTTCTTGGGGTGGGTGAGTAATACTGTATTGCAAAGCTCCACAGGGAAATTTTGCCTTTATTGTTTGCATTACCATATTACCAAAAGGCCTTTGGGAATCAAAACATTATTTTTTTAGGCCCTATGTGGCAGAAGTTTCTCCACTATAAGCAATAACTCTATAAAGAAAAAGTGCAGTGGTAGGGAAGATAAGAACTGGAAGCAATACTAGGAAAATCTGTTATGCATATTAACATTGCATAGAAATCTTGGTGGGAGATGAAATTGGATTTTAGATTTGGATTTTACTTCTGAAATAAAAAATGCTGTGCTGAATCTGTGGAGATAGCTTTAGATAATTTAGCTTTCTGAGCTCTCTTTTTTTCTTTAATGCAAGAAATATGCTACTAGTGCAGTTCCTGGGTTCTGTAGACTAGGAAATGCTGATGGCATCCTAGAGAAACTTCCTCATGTCACTGGAGGAAACTGGAATTGTGGAATATGCTGGTAAACAGATTTTTAAAAAAGCCAAACAGGCTGGGAAAAGGTTAGTGACTTACCATAGAGCCAGTAGCATCTATATAGGTCAGATTCCAATAGGATACCTGGGCCATTGGTAAAGATTCCTGAAGGGAATGGATGGCAAGTTTTCTAATCTTAATTTCAGCACAGCTGCTATCTCTGTGGAAAAGCTGCCTTCATAATAAAAGAGATTTGTATTTAAGCAGCCAAAATTACATACTCTTCCATCATGAAGTTCAACCTTCTCCCTCCCCAGGATTCAGGGGATGCTGGATTTCTGAAGGACGGAGCAAGAGAAGAGAGATCCCTGAAGGGAATGTGTAGCTTCAGAAGTTGTGGTTGTCTGGCTCATGCCATGCACTACAGTACTTGCAGGGAGCACTGGGTGTGCAGCTCCTAGAATGTGCTTTTCTAAGTAAAAGTAGCTTTTTTTTCCTCCAAAAAAGTCAATTTCAGCCATGTCTGAAATGAGTCTGAGAGATCTTAGTCACAGCAAAGCACAGGCATTTTTCCACCATAACTGAGCCTGCCTGTTGCTGGATTTGGGTTAAAATTCAAACAACCCAGAAATGACATTTATCCATTTTGTTAATGATATGGCTGTGCATTTGTCCCTGGGAAGAGAGGGAATTGTCTTTCCTGCTTATTTAGTTGAATATCCACAGTTCTTTGACTCCTTTCTTTAGAAACAGGGCAGGACAGTTCCTGTAAATTTAAGTATGTCATTTAAAAATCATGAGGAAGTACAGGCAAGGCTTCGTGGCCTGCACTGAGTGGAATTTGATCACTGTTTATTGTACTGGCATATTGGAAGAGGTTTTGTTATCTAATGTGGTTGCTGATTGATGCTGGCATTAGTGTATGATTGCCTCGAAGGTTTCCTGTCTCCACAAGACCTCAGAACAGAAAATTATGGCAACAAATTTTAGAGAAGCTAAAGGATTGGCTTCATGAAAAAAGTACAAAATAAGGCTGTGGAGTTAGATGGTGATGAGAAAATCTTATGGACTCCAGTTTTCAGGATCTCCTGCACCTGTTTCTCTGGCCAGAAATGCACAATATAAAAAGGAATTGGGGAATCTATTAAAGGCTCTCTGTTTAAACCCTTTCTGGGCATTGCTTCCTTATCTTCTTCCCTTGTGAAATCAAGGGATTTTTTTTTCTCTTTCTTGACTGAAAGGTGTTCAAATCAGGAATCTCTCAACAGAGACCCAGGAATAGAGAGTCTGCTGCTAAACCATTCCTGCTGCAATGTGTTCATAGGCGAAACTTGTTGCCTTTCCCACTGCTGCTCAAGAGAGATGATTTGCCTTGTAATAAGAACTCTGAAAAAATTTAGAATGTGATATTGCCTTTATTATAATTTTCTGTTTTGTTTAGGTTTTCTTTAAAATGCTACCTTGGAGTGTCTGCACTTATATCTATACAATATTTACAGACCATCCTATAGAAAACAACAGCTGCTGCCTAGGGTTGACCCAAAAGATCATCTGTTTTCTCCTTAAATACAGTCTTTACAACTTGAAACATTCTGTATTTAAGCACCTACATTTGTTGAGAGTTGCTTCAGCAATTGTCACATGAGAGCATTCGAAAAAAATTTTTTGAGGGGAAATTTGACTTGCAAAAAAGTAGATTTGAGGTTAGAAAACAAAGAGACATTTCACCCTATTTAACCTTTCCAAAATGCTTTCTATTTGGTTTGTGTCAGCTCCTGTTGCCAGTAGCTGGCACCTTGTCCTTAGAGCATTCCCACACATGGGACAGACTGTGAAATTGTACAGAAAGACAGCAAAAGGCTTTAAAACACTTTAAAACACCATTTTAAGTGGCTTTAATAAAAATGTAGGATGCACTGTAGTGACTGGGTGCAGGCTTGTTCAGCCAAATACACTGATCAGTGAGGGGTTACATTTGACTGACCCTTCTTTATACCCTTTCATGTCCTATTTTTAACTTCCCTCTTGTTTTGCCCTGACCCACTAAATGTTCCTTAAGTTCAGTCTCTCAGGCCCACCTCAAATATCCTCAGTTGTTCTGTTCCTATTGTTTCCTCCTTCTTAGCAGTTACAAATTGTTCTCCAAAGCTGTGCCTGATGATCCTTGGTGGTTCCATCAATGAGTGGCTTTTGTTCTTTCCCAGTGCCCCTCTCTCTCCTGTGCACCTGACTTGTTCTTCTGCATGTTCTTGTTTACAAATTCCTCCTTCATTTAATATTCTCTTGGAAGTGAAAGGGTTCTTGAGTTGATAAAGAAGCGGAGGCCCTCACCTTCCATATGCTCTTAGAGTGGTGGCTTCTGTCTTGTACTGAAGGTCTGGATGTAGCCCTTGAGTGCTTCAGGAGCTGAACAGGGAGGCAGAATGTGTGCTTCTGCTATTTCCCCTTCATCACAACTGATGAAACATGTGTTTAATATGGCACTCACAGCACTGCACAGTATGGGCAGTAGTTCAGCGTGTTGTTTGCTTGGCTATCTCAAAACCTGTCATCATCCCTGAGACAGAATTAATTTCTGAAGCAATGCTCTGGGCAATGATTCTGGTGCTGTTGCCCTGAAAAACAACAGCCGAAGTCTAATTGTGGTGGGAGCAAACTTTCAAAAGAGAGCATCAGGAACTAGCCTGTTTTATACAGTTAAAATATTTTTATTTCACCTGGATAGAGGGAGTCAAGTCCTTATTTCCTTCCTTATTTACACATTATTGTTTTCAGCAGAAAATGGCTGGAGATGGCCCTGTTGAGAACAGTGGTGCAAAGACATTTTCTCATCAGCACAAACAGAGCCTTACACTGGCTCTGAATGGGAGAGCACTCCTGAGATTGTTGTCTTTCTCTTCCACACAGATAATAAATCTGAGCTAGAACCACCAGTGCAGATCAGAGATTAAAATCTGCCCCTTGCCCCCATGTGCCTGTTAGGGGCAGAAGGCAGCGTGTTCTCCCTGTGGAAAGAGAGGCAGAACTGTGCTGCCAAGCTGTAACAGAAGAAGAGCTGTAATGAGCTTAAAAGAAGTTAGGAGAGTATTAACTTACACAAGTGACCAGAATCTGTAACTGATATGGAACAAAACAGCATCTGTGTCCTCTCCCTGCTTCAGGGCCAGCAAATCTCTTCACTCTCATAGCAACAGCCACACTGAATAGACCTGCAGGAGCTTTCATCACCTCTACCAATATGTGACCCTTGTCCTGCTGCTCTTGTCAACAAGGACTCTATTTTCCATCACCTCTCTTCAGGCAGGGTGGACTGCCCTTCAGTCTTTTGATGAACTAATCACACCCTTGGATGACAGGCCAACGGGAAGAGAAGAAATATGGGGAGATAAATATCATCCTGTGAGCAGGATAAACACATACAAGAGTTGGGAAACTGAAATTGACTTCTGAAAATGTCTCTATTTGGCAGGAAGGGGGAGGATTCAACATCCAGCTTTCAAAGCCACGTTTCAGAAGGGGGTCAGAAGGGGTCAGTCTTCTTTCCCTTCCAGGGAAGGCTTCTGGAGGCTGGGAAAGAAAACAAGATATGCTCTGCCTCTGGCTCATCTTGTTGGTTTGGAAGGCTGTGACCTCCCTGTACTTCTGCTGCACCAGAACTTCTCTGCCTTGCAGAAGCTGGGCTGGAAGTGTAATTTGTTGTAAATAGTCTCTCTGTTTTCCCTGCAGCCTCCCTTCAGGCCCTGAAAGGCCACAATCAGGTTCTTTAGTCTTGCCCATTCCCCTTCAGGGTTGGGTGAGAGCTCTTTACCTTGGACTAAAAGCATCTAGAAGAATCAGGGTTTATCACAGTCAAATCTACTGTTCTCGTATAATCTCTGTGTCTAATAATAATTCCTATTCTTATCCCAGTCTGTGGGAATAGGACTTTACTGCTGCTGCCCTTGGTCTCTAGCTAGGCAACTCTTGCACAGAGTAAAGAAAATATGCATTTCTGAAAGTCCAGTGGCACTGGTGCCCTTTGAGTCTTTAAAGGCATCGATTCCACCAGTAGGATTGGTCTTCAAAAGTGTTTCAAGCATCCAAGTACATAAAATCCACTGCAAGACAAAATGGTTTAAATGTCAAACTGTCCAAGTGCTATATGAAGACTCCAAAGTCTCTCAGATTGCTTAAGGATTTCTTGGAGCTAATTGGTTGAGCCTTTGAGAATCTGAAAGTACCTTGACCTCATTTAAGACCCTATATTCTGAACTGACACTTGCATGTAAAGCCATTTTGGTCTTCACTAGATGGAATTCAAACAGAAAATAACGAAGCAAGCTGCCAAGGATGCCTTCAAAGTAAAAGTAAGGATACCTTCAAAGACAGGTTATTCCTTGTTCATTTTCCTATAACTGATAAAAAATGATAAAGTTTTACCAGTTCAGCTACTATATTTTTTCTTGGTGTATTACTGTCCAGTCAGAAGTTTTTGAAGAAGCAAGAGTTCACCTGAGAAAAATTTGTTTAATTTTCAGGAAGAGTGGGACAAAGAATTGCTCTGCTTTTGAAACCTTCCCCTTTTGTTAGTGAAGGGTATATTTATATGCTAAATCTTTCTGAAATTATTAGATGCTTATATATAGAGTTTTTTATATGGACATACCTATGTCTTGCAGCACATTTGGGGGTAGTAATTAAAAAAAAAAGAGGGTTTTTTTCCAAGGGAGAGAATTAAATCTGCATTGTTGGACTTTTATTAGCATAGTACTACATATCTGGCATAACCTTTTCAGTGATAAGACTTCATGCCTTTGTCTCACTGTGTGGAGCAGCTTGCCATGTGATTTTGTTTTGCTTTAGAGAATCAGAGCTTGCTGGTGCTTCATTTGTACCCTAAGAGCTCTGGAAATCTTTTCCTCCCTTCTAGCTCAAGGTTGCTCCAAGTGCATTGCTGATTTTATTCTGTTCTGTTCAAAGAAATCAAAGGGAAAACTTTGCAAAGATTTCTTGGTGACTCTCATCCAAAGTTTATGCCCTGTTGTGCTCTGAGTGGGTAGATTCAAGTTTTTTCCTTTATAAATTGAACTGAATCACACCTGGCTGAGGTTATTCCACAAAGCTGAACCAGAGTGTTGCTTGTGTGGAATATTGATTCGGACAAGTGAAATGCTCTCACAGAGCTCTGGAAGGTGATCATCTCCAAACCTGAAGGGTTCAAACTTAATTTGAAATTGCTGAATAGGATGTGTGTGATATCATCCTTTCCTGGGGACTAGGAGGAGACAAAGCAGCTGTACTTGCACAGTAGTTCTGCAAGGAGGGTAGCCTTTCCAGCTGATACATTCCAAGACTATAGAAAGACTGGATAGGATTGACTTCTAGAGTACCAGTAAACAAGACTGTCTCTTCTGTTTCCACCCTTATTTTCAGCATTTTTTTCCTTATCAAAATTAGGTACCATCAGATAAGAGTCTCTGGGGTGGAGAAGGGAAACAGATTTGCAAGGCATCATCATCATCTACTGTATTTTGTCATGCTAGGAGGGAAGTAGGAAGAAGGAGTGATAAGAAATTTATGTCTTGTATTTTATTATTCATCCAAAGCCTTCAATTATTAGTGCTATGCTAATGAAGTCTTTTTGGATTGTCTGACAGATCTTATGATAAACTCCTTAACAAGACAATAAAACTGGGAGGATGTCAATTGGATAATTAGCTGATAATCAATATCCAGCAGCTGTGATGAGATGGCAGGCAGATATCAGGCCCTGCTCCAGGCTCTGGATACTTTGTCAGTTCAAGTTTCAGGGAAGATGTTGCCAAAACAGTAATAATTGCATTGTGTGACAAGAGTTGGGATAAAGGAATAGCAGCCTAATAGTGACAATAATTTAAACTGAATATGTAGAAATCCTTCTCCTATGCAAATCATTATGAAGTGGTTGATCCTGGCAATCTGAGTTTTTTCTTGACATGGGCATTAGACAGGGAAGAGCTGAAATGTCCTGAGTAGAACCTTAAACTCCTAAATCTCCAAAGAGCAAGGGATATCAGCCCCTGTTACATTAAGCATTTAATTATAACTTCATGGATGCAAAGCTGATTGGACCACTCCTTTACAGTCTCAAAGGCAACTGGAACAGGATTTACTTCATTTATGTGTAGACATCAACAGCAAAGACATAGACATAATTCTGAGCAAAATAACTCCCATGATATCCAGAAAGAAGGAGCAGGAGTTACCTGGTGTAGGGAGCTGTCCCCATTCTGATGGAGATGTGGTGCATCCTGGAAGTCTCTGGTTCTGTTCATTACCTCTGGAGGTTAGGACGGCCACATCAAATGCCTGAAGTTCAGAGAGATGAACCTCACTGTGATTAAACACATCACAGATACCAATGAGAATAAGAACTCACTTGGAGAGAGTCTGTGTGGCAGATCCAATGGCACAATGATGTTTTGTTTAATAATACAAAGCTGGAACATTGCTTTGTAAAATTCAGCTTATTCCAAGTATAACTTAGAGATAGAAAAGAGAGAGCACAATTTGTCCCGAGAATGGACATTTAAGATCATCTCATTCCAGCCCCCCTGCCATGGCCAGGGACCCCTTCACTAGCCCAGGTTGCTCAGAGCCCCATCCAACCTGGCCTTGGGCACTGACAGGGATGGGGCAGCCACAGCTGCTCTGGCCAACCTGTGCCAGGGCCTCAGCACCCTCACAGGGAAGATTTTCTTCCTCATATTCAATCTAAACCTGTTCACTGTCAGTGTGAAGCCATTCCCTCATGTCCTGTCACTCCAGGCCTGTGTAAAAAGTTCCTCTCCATCCTTCTTGCAGGCCATCTGTTACCTTTCACTGCCAATCCATGAAGATCCCAACATGATTTCTTGATATGATTTTCCATTGTGCGCCATTGACCTGGGTTGGTGAGAAACATACAGTATTGTGGACAGGATATTTCCTGTGAAAATTAGGACTGAGACCTATTCTTGATTTAACCACCTAAAAATGTGTGGGTTTTTGGTTTTTTGGGGGTTTTTTGGGCAACATTCCTGAATGTCACAGAATTCCCTCCCATCCTCGCTCGGGGAAGTTTGGGGGTTTCTGGACTTGTGTGAGGTAAAAAGCAGGCTGGAGGAGACAGGATGGGCAGGCTGTGCTGGAAGCATTTCCCTCTCATGTAGTAGAGGGGGACATTAAAAATACCTCCTGCGAGTTTCTGCTCTTGCTAAAACCTCTCCTGAAGACTGTGCTGTTCTGCAAAGCACCTAAGCAACCCCTTCCCTGCAGCTTGTGTCAAGCCTGGCTTGCACTGGTCAACTCAAAGCAGAAAAGGATGATCACTACTTTCACAGAACCTCCCAGAGCCTGAGAGACCCTGGCTTGAGAATCAGCTCAAAAATAGGAAATAAGGGTTGGGGAAAATAAAGAAAAAAACAAGAAAACAAACAAACAAACAAAAACGAAACAAAAAAAAAGGGTAACCCATCAGAAGCAGTTGCCACAGCTTCTTGCATAATAAAGCAGGTTAGTGTTCCAGGGTTGTACTGCTGGAAGAGTTTGACAGGTTTACACTGAAAGACACCACTTAGAAGTGTTAACTTCTTTTAGCTTAGCCTTATGGAGCCTTTTCAGTGCAGACTATAATGCTGGCTACAGCCTTCATCATTCATTCTTAAAATGTGAGGTTAATGTGTAGCTACATTGGATATTAAGGGAAACAGATGGAGCAAGGAACACAGTGAATCACAGGAAATCTGTTCAAGAATTTTTCTCACTAAGAGGTTTTTTCCTTACTGAGCCTGCCTTAAGCATCAGAGCAAGCTCAAATCATCATCTAAATGCCAGTTCCACTGCTCCCTGGTTGGGATTCAAAGCTTCCAGCTAAATGTTGGGTTAGTCTGTTTGGGTTGGGACCCACCAAGGAGAAGCAGCAAATTATTTCTCATTAATTTTAAGCTGGATCTTTGTCCCTAGTCTCTCCTGAAAGTCCCCGCCTTGATTTCCCTGATGACCTGCAATATTGTGCTTTGTAAACCTCACATGCAGGCCTGCTTATGTCAGCCATAAGAAGGCACTCCCAAATCCTAACAGAAGGCACACCTCATATCTAAATTTACTGTAATTCCAGACTACCCATCAGCCTTCTGGCCAACTGCCCCAGGGCAGGGGATTGTTCTTTGGTTATATAAACAAGGCTGTTGGAAGCACCAAGGGAGGTCAAACTGGCATGATTCCCACAGTCAGAAAGCCCAGACAGGATTTCCATTGCTCTTCTATCAGATAGGATGGAGGAAGAATGTCTCTGATGATCTCAGCTGGGAGCTGATAACCTTCCAGAGCTGGATAAATAATAAATGGCTCCAGTGATGGTTGTCTCTGAAATGTGCTAATAATTTTGGTACAGTGTGCTGGATGGCATAGGTGTATATCTGTGCTCTCCAGGTGATCTAGAGTTTGTCACTGGTGTGTAAGAGAACAGAAAATGAGGGCCTGTTGTGAATCCAGTGCTTATTCCTTGGAGGACATGATCAAGGGAAGCATCACCACCTCTCGATGTTCTTAAAATTGGATGGCTTTCAGGAAGTAGAAGCTTTAGCTCAGTATCTCTCATTGTGTTCAGTGAAGAAGCGAATGGATGGAATTGGAGTCTGTGGAACACAAAGGGATGGTACCAAGAGATCAAATAGCTCCTTTGTGCTTGCATCTTTCAGAAAATCTTTTGCCTGTATTTTCTGTTAAGAGTTTGGATCAAAACATTTCTAATCAGCTTCTGAACTGGTGAATAAAAGAAAAGTGATAATTTTTTTTTTCTTTCTATCATTACCCATTCTGAGAAAGACATTTTGTCTTGATTTGTTGTCAGCTGTTTTTCAAGTATTTTTTTTTTTTCCCCATGGCTCATATTGTAGTAATCTGTACCCTTGGAACAAGATGATCAGAGCTTAGTATCTGCCCTTACTGAATTAATCCTCTTGGCTATGATGTGTGGCAAAGTGGCAGCTCTGAAAGACTGGTATCTTCTGCCCTCACCCACTGGGTGGGATGTGGTGAGGAGCTGTGCTGTTTTGCATGGAGTGAGAGCACAATATTCCCTGCTGTTCCCTCTGCAGGAGGGAAGGACTTTGCACCACCCCTTCAGCTGGAACACCCTGCTCTTCTTGGCGTACCTCCACACAGGCTGGGGATGGGGGAGAGGGAATACGTCAGTCTCCCCATCCATCTTCAATTCCACCTACATTGTCTTTGGAGTGCAAGGTACACTCAACCAATTTTAGGCCAGGAGATAAAAATCTAAGGCCTTTTTTCTTCCTCTGTAGCAAGGAAAGGAAACCCAGCTTCTATTAAGAGGGTACAGAAATCTGTGTTAGTGTCAAGGCTCCCACTTAGCTGACACAGGTAGTTTGTTCTTCCAAAAGGCTCCATCTGGGCGTCTCCTGAGGCAGGAAAAGGCAGAGTTAACACATTGGCAAAGTCAGAGCTGGAATCCTGTTCCTGTTCTGCATAAGACCATAGGTTTGCAGTGTTAAGGGTCAGGAACAGTCTGGGGGAGATGCAGGAAACCTCCTTCCCATTCTTTGCAAAGGGTTGGAATACTGTCCATTTGCTGTGCTGAGGTGGTGGCACACTGCAGCTCCTGGGCTGGGCAGACAATCACCTGTGTGATCCTGCATCAGGCTGTGTGTCTGTCTCTGCTTCTGTGGGGTCTTGGCTCTTGCAGTCATAGAATCACAGAATCCACTGAGCTGGAAGGGACCCACAAGGATCATCCAGCCCAACTCCTGGCCCTGCACAGACACTCCAACAATCCCACCCTGTGCATCCCTGAGAGTGCTGCCCAAATGCTCCTGGAGCTCTGGGAGCCCTAGGGCCGTGACCATTCCCTGGGAAGCCTGTTCAGTGCCCCAGCACCTCTGGGAGAAGAACCTTTCCCTGATATCCACCCTAACCCTCCCCTGACACAGCTCCAGCCGTTCCCCAGGTGCTGTCCCTGGTCACACAGAGCAGAGATCCAGGGCCTGCCCCTCCTCTTCCCCTCGTGAGGAAGCTGCAGAACTGCTGTGAGCTCTGGCCTCAGTCTCCTCTTCCCCAGCTGAACAGACTAAGAGACATCAGCCACTCCTTTTGTCTTCACCTCCAGGCCCTTCACTGGAGGGCTCTGCACCTCCAGACCCTCACCATCTTCCGTAGCCTGACTGGATCCCTCAAAAGGAGTTGGTACTTACACAGGCCTGTGTTGTATTGCACTATATGTGGCACTGTTTGAGATCTGAAGTGTGCCAAGTAAACAGCAAAAAAGAAAAAAAAGCCTTGTCCTCTCCCTGTTCCTGCTCCTTGTAGAATAGGCAGTGGTGTTATCCAGTGAGACAAAGAATCGGGCTTGTCTTCCCTTTTCTGTGTGGTGGGTTTTGGTGATGGTGTTTCTGGATCACCTGACATATCTCTGCCACCTATGAGACCTTCCCTTAGGATTCATGTCACTTCCCAGTAGGACCCTCTGGGTGCTGGCAGGAAGCAGTGCAATACCGAACCTGTTGGTGACCTGGACAGGTGGCCAAAGCCCTTTCTAGACCTGAGGTGGCAGGAACCCTGCTCTTGATTTACACTGCTGGAATTTCTGTGGCTTGAGTGGAGGCTTTGCTCACCTGTGAAGTGATGGGAGAGCCAGGGTGAGCATTTCTCCCCTTCCC
The DNA here is from genome assembly GCA_013400635.1 of Hypocryptadius cinnamomeus. Classification (NCBI taxonomy): domain Eukaryota; kingdom Metazoa; phylum Chordata; class Aves; order Passeriformes; family Zosteropidae; genus Hypocryptadius; species Hypocryptadius cinnamomeus. The sequence continues at coordinate 63,148 of VYZP01022689.1, forward strand.
TGGCAGGTGGGTGTTGTGTGGCATGTGGCTTTGGTCCCCTGTGTCACCGTAGTAACAGCAAGGCGTTGTTTCCTGGCAACTGTCAGGGTTGCTAAGAGAGGAGTCGGCAGCTTTGGTAGATGTGACATCTCTGACATCCTCCACTCCCATTACATTGGGATGGGTTTGATGGAGAAAAGACAACCTGGTAGCCAAGTCTGATCTCCTTTGACCTGGCTGAATGCTGGATTTCAGAAATAATGGCAGTGTCCATAAGGCAATGGAACAGCCTGTCTGGGAGATGGGCAGCATGGACCCTGTTGTTTGCCATGCTTGCCCCATTCAATAACTACAAGTGACACTTCCTGCCTGTTGCCACATTTCTCTTCATAGAGAAAGCCAAGGCACAATTCTTCCCAAGAATATTTCTGGGATTCACATTCTCTGAACCTCAGAGAAAGAAAACACAATTCTTATCACTTGCTGGGCCTGTGTTGTGCCAAAGTCGAATGCAATATGGAGATTGTTTACCCAAAGAGAGGATGTTTCATTCCCTTGGCCTATCAGGGCCAAAAGTGTGTGTGTGTGTTGGACTGTCACGAGACAGTCAGGGGAGAATCAGAGTTGAGTGCAGTTCTGTGCAGTTGTGAGCAAGGGTGAGTGCAAGGCAGATTCAGTTTAGATGCAATGTATACAGTATAGCATAATAAAGTAATTATTTAGCCTTCTGATAAGACAGAGTCCTCCTCATCATTCTCTCCCCTTCGTCAGGGGTCTCCCATGCAGTAATACCTGCCCTCTGCTAGGAGATGAAATGAGTTCTGGGAATAAAAATCATTCTCAAGGTAATGAGTGTTATCACTGTTCTTTGATGCTCTGGTTCCCCAGTCCATTTCAGAGGTGGTTTCACTGAGAAAGAAACTTTCCTCAAGCTGCTTGCTCTGACAGTGATTCATTCTTAAAAGAGTTTGCTTCCCAAACCCACCTGTCCATGGGGTGAAAGCTGTGGTTGGAGTGGGGCATGTGTGAGTGTGGGTGGGAGAAGAAGCAGCAGGTTCCCTGAGGTATTACTCCAGCTTAGCTCAGTGGAATTCAGTGTAGTTGTACCAAGGCAAAACTAAAAGCAACACAGTGATGAATTGATAAATCCTATTTGCTCGCATCTGCCCACTCGGAGCCAGAGCTGGGGACATTACTCGCTGCTGCTGCGTGCCAGAGCATGTGCAGAGGGAGTTGTTGTGCTCTCTGCAGTGCTCAGGAGACAGATGGTGGAGCCCACCCATTCTCTACAGAGAGGAGGATTTCTACAGTGCCATGGTGCTGGCAGAAGATGCAATAGCAATGTTCTTACATTTCACAGAACTGACGGGTCTCAGAAGTGATATTTTACCAGTGTTCTCTTCTGGAACTTTTTTTTTTTGTTGTTCCACAGCTGCCTGCACAGCTTTTGGCGCAGCACTGATGGAGAATAGGTACTGCTCTGGCTGGACCAGCTCTTCCATTTAGGGTGAGAGCTGGACTGCCAGGAAGAAATAATCTCAGCTGCTGGGGTGCTTTTAGGAGAGGAGAATGAGTGAAGTTATGTTCTTATCCCTTCTAAAATTCCAGCAAACCCTCTGTCTTACACAGCATGGGAGAGCTTCTGTTGGTTGGGAGTTGGGGCAGATCAGATTAATGGAGATGTCTTCTCTTCCCTAAATGGAAAAAAAAATGATTTAGCTCTATAAGTGGGACCTGTGACAAGAGAGTGAAGCCCAGTGCGATTTTGCAGAGGCCATCAGAAATCCTGGGGACATTCAGAAATGCTCAGTTTCCCACCAATTTCCTGCAGCTGACAGCACATTTGCATTGACCTTGGTGACAGTGCCAGCCTGGCAAATGACAAGGACATGTATCACTAAGAGGAGAATTAAATTTGCAAGGAATGCCTTGTATTTCATTTTCTGTTACTGCCATTTTTCGGCTAATCCTTGTGTCCCTAGAAAGCCTGCCCTAGCGTTCCACTTTCTGCAGCAGGAATGGTGTCTGTGCTCACAGCAGGGATGGCTTTCTCCAGCTCTTTTGTCAAACGCTGTCATGGACCCCCTGAGCTCCTCATTCCTTTGCCAGCTGTGGGGCAAGCCTTCTGTCTCCTTCTCAGAGCACGGAATCAGCTCTGACCTGACTGGTGCCTGTAGGAGCAGCTCAAGTGGAAGCTGTTCCCAGTTTAGCAGATTCCAACACAGGTTCCTCTATGGTGGAATAAGGGGGAAAAGTAATCTCTTCTCTTGCAGCTGTCACTTCAGAGATTTTCATGCCTCTGTCCTATATAAGCCTGAGAGCATCATAGGCACAAGAGGTGTGGGTTACAGGTGTGTGAAATGGCTTCACACAGCCATTGTGAGAAATATTATATTAAAAATATGTAATATTAAAGATATGTGATATTAAAGAACCTATCATCTTCTTGATATTTAAAAAAAATGTACAAGCTTGGCATAATTACCAGTGCAATAGTGACACTGTGGGTGCATCCAGATGTGATTAGTGTTTTCTTCTTCTCCTCCCTTCCTTTTTGGTTGTATAAAACATCACTGCAGCTCGTTTTTCAGGATTGTGTGCTCATTATTTTACAGTGAGTGACTCTGCTCTGAAGTTTCTACCTGAAATATCCTAGAAGGTGAAGTTGTTTCTTAAAAAGAAAGAACAAGATGACCAAGAACAGTCATCTCTAAAGAACTGGTCCAGTAGTCTGAGCAACCTAGAGCTGTTTGGAGTTGCAGAGGCTTAGTGCTCCTGAGTTGTAGGGGAAATAAATGATTGGATACCAGACCTGAGTCCTTGACTTTCGGAGCTGGGCCAAGACAACTTCCTATAATTAAACCGCAGTCGTCATGGGCATGAGGACAGCTGGACACGACCAGGTGATCCAGCAACCTCTCCTGTCCTCCACCAGAGACGAGGAGGGAAAGGGGGCAGAGCGAGAGGGGAATTTAGGATGAATGTTGTGACAGGTTGTGCCCCGCTCCGGGAGAGCCTGGGCTCCTCTGCCCCTCTCCTCTCCGGCGGACTTTGCAAGGTCACGGCGAGGCTTCCCGTGCTCCCGGAGCCTGTTCCTGCCGGCAGGAATGCGCAGTGCCCGCGGAGCTGGGCTCCGGCTCGGCGCAGCACTCTGCAGCCAAGGCTCGATGACTTTGCAGATGCTGGTGCTGCGCACGGAATGACCTGAGCTGAGCCGAGCCACGATGCAGTCCCAGCCCTGGAGGGCTCTGCCTGCAGGAACGAGCCAGTGGAGCTCAAAGCGGAGTTCCTCAAAAAGGATTTGCTTTAGAAAAGGCTCGAGATTGATGCAGCTGGCTGAGGTGAGGATGCCTTTGTGTTGCAAAGGCAATGGGAATGTTCTTTTGCTCTCTGTGGAGACAGAGGAGCTTGGGAACCATGAGGAAAATGTTACCAAGAGCCCTGTGGGTAGGAGACATTTTGTAGCAGCAGCTCCATCTCTGTGTCCCCAAACAGACCTAAGCCAGGGAAACCTGAGCACAGCAAAGTCCTTTTTTTGGCAATATCCAGCAGCACTTCCTCTCTGGAGAGGTCCAGGTCTCTAGTTCTGTGCAGACAAAGTGCCAGGGCTTCATCTGTCTGTCTCCCTCCCTTCTACTATCTTGAGAAGGCAGAAAGTACCTCTGTAATGAGGGATTAACTGTGCAATCAGATCTGTGTGCCATCCCCACATCCAAGCACAGCCACACCCTGAGCATAGGAAAACATGCTCACAGAATAAATCTAGGTCAGGTTCCAGGCTGCTGGCTTAGCTGTGGCCCTGACTTCTTGAAGCTAGAGTTTTGACTTGCTCAGCAACAGTAAAGCTGTGCTGCAGGTCCAAAAAGCAGGACTGGAAAGTGCCTGGAAAGATGATTTCTCATGTGAAGGACATAGCTCCTGCCACCCTTTGTTTCTCAGTTATGATCCACAGAGAATCATCACGGAATCCTAGAATGGCCTGGGTTGGAAGGGACCTTGAAGAGTATTTCATTCTAACCCCTGCCATGGATAGGGACACCTTCCACTATCCCAGGTTGTTCAGAGCCCCATCCAACCTGGCCTTGGACACTGCCAGGGATGGGGCAGCCATAGCTTCTCTGGGCAACCTGTGCCAGGGCCTCAGCACCCTCACAGGAAATAATTCCTTGCTGATATCCAATCTAAACCTACATTCCTCCAATTTGAAGCCACATGCAGCCTCCAGCAAAAGCTCTCTGGCATTTCACCCCCTTAGCAAGGCTGGGAATGTGATAGTTGCTGTGGGGTGGAAGAAGAACTAGGGAGGCAGGGTAGTAGAAGCTTGTTTTGAATCCGGGTTCTTGGATGCGAGCCCTAGGCCAAACCTAAGGAAGGGGACATGGTGACTGGGCAACGTGGGAACAGAAATGGAAATGAACTCCGGGCTTTTTCTTTCTACAACATGTCTCCCTAGCAGTAATCCTGTAATGACTTGGAGTCCCCTCATCCCAAAAACCAGCATTTCCAAGCCAGGCAGTGCTGAATATGTCCTTGCTTTGCTTGCCACAGGCACGGAGAAAAGAGCCTGAGAAAAACAGTAGCTCCTGCTGCCAGCTCTGGAAGGCAGCAGACTTCTCAGATGTCAGGCAGATCTGAAACATCAAAGGGGCTTCTCCTGAACTAGCTGACCTTTTATTACCCATACCCATCACTAATACCCAGCAGATTATCTTTGCCTTGTTTTTGCTGCTGTGTCCCTGACCTATGGAAACCCCCATGCTTTGAACATGCTCTATGATGGCAGAGAGATGGCATTTGCAGTGACTGCTCTGCTTCAGGTGGCTCTTCTGTGAATTTTCTTTTGGATTTCTGTGACTGGAATTGCCTCCAAGCATGTGTCACCACCCCCACACCTCCATCTGATCCTGAGCTATAGGTGAGCACCAGCTCAGCAGACACTCAGAGGGGGTTTAGCCTCAGGGGAACCGTGAATTGCTGTGAGTACAAAGTGGCTATGCTTACACACAGGATAAGCTGCACCCCCAAACCACCAAGGACAATCTTTCCAGTGATTTTCTTTCTCTTTTCATCAGTCTCTCTGAAATCCAGGGGAATGCTGGTGGAAACAGGTACAAAAATGGTGGTTTTGGGGAAGATGTTGCTGGTAGCTTCTGGATGTAACCGCGACCATGAGATGAGGCAGTGAAGGAAAGCCAGCACCGAGGAGAGAGACCCTGTGCTTCCCAGCACTGCTCTGCTGTGTCTCAGATGTCAGTCACTGACCCCATCACACGGTTCCTGTGGAGAAGCACGAAGCTGCCACACACAGACTGCGTCTGGCTCTGCTCTCTGGGCTGTCTGCAGCTTTCTCCCTCCTGAGTCTGCTGCTCTGCTCCTGGGCTTTCTCCAAGCATTGCCTCCCACCGGCTTTGTGCTGCTCTCAGTGGTTCCTCTCTCGTGTTAGAATCTGCTGGAATAACTTGTACTGCATGAGCAATTCTTGAAATGTGCATTGAGTTTGTTCTTAAGGCAGAGGACAGGCACTAGCAGAGAACCACTAGTTCACTAGTTTAACACCAGTTCCTGTAGGGAGCAAAGGGCAGAAACTGCAATGTGTTGCTCAGGCCATTAGGAAACCCTGGTTTCTAGGGGAAGGCGGGAGTGAAAAATGTGGCTGTGTGAGCCTTGGCTCACAAACAGTGAGGGTCAGCTCCAGTTTTCCAGAGCCAAGATCCTGGAGGACTGTTGCATCCACTAGCTATCATGTCATAGTGTGGAAACCAGTGGCTTGAGGCTGTGCCTGCAAATGTGCATGTCTGGTTCTCTCCCGCTGTCCTTTTGCAACCCTCAACATCCACACAACTTGCAGCCTTCCAGCACCCAAAGGGAGCCTACAGGAAAGATGAAAAGACTATTGACAAGGGCCTGGAAAGACAGGACAAGGGGGAATGGCTTCACACTGACAGAGAGGAGGTTCAGATTGAATATTAAGAGTAAATTTTCCCAGCTAGAAGTTAGTGTTTAATGCTGGACTAAATCCTTGAATAATGAGGTGGAACACTTCTACAGCATCTTAGTTCCAGGAAGGATGGTCAGGTGCTCTATAGACAGCAAATCCATGGTGATTTTTATTGTTAGCAGAAACACAGGTAACAATGGATTATAGGTACCTCACTTTTGCCATCTCGTAAAGAATCCGGGAGCTGCTGGATGAGACATAGAAATATCAGGCAAAGCTGTTCTTGTAGGCATGAACTACATGAAAATTAGCCTGTTAATTTGGCCTAGTCCCTTAAATATTATTGAAACAAAACTGGAACAATCCAGTTGGGTCATGCAGTGAGATGTGTGATTTATGAGGGTGAAACCAACTCAACATCATCTTAACGACATACTATTAAATACACACTACAAAATTTGATATGTCCAGGAGCACACTGCCTGAGGGCCAGCATTCCCAGCTAATTCAGTGGTTTCCACTCTTTTTCAAACATATTTCATTGCCACAGAAAAAGAGAAGAAGCACTGTTTTGGAAGGTTTGTCTGCTGGCTACAGATAAAGGTAAAATTGAACAGTCATAGCTAATATAATGTCATCTCACAGAATCTTAGAATATCCTGAGTTAGAAGGGACCCACAAGGACCACCAAGTCCAACTCCTGGCCCTGCACAGGCACAAGCATAGAAATGTTTGGACTTTCCCTTCTGGAGCAAGGAAGGGAAGGAAATGATGTATGACTTCCTGTCCTTCATCTGTCTAAGTTTCTGTGAGGTGACCTTTCCAATGCTAATTAAGTTGAGTCAGAGTCTGAGCTGTGACAGGAATAATTCTTGAATGCAAAAAAAAAAAAGCAATAAACATATAGACACAGTTCTGAAAGCTTAAATTGCTCTTCCTGATGCAGAGAAATATCTGTCCCCTAAGGTAAATGCCACCAAACAATGCTGGATTCCTGTCAAAGTGGCAGCTGATGGCCATTCTGGAAGTGTGACTACCAATGGTTCAGCAGCTGCCAGCTTGGCCAGTTTGTTTCCGCAGCATTCAGGCAGCAGTTCAAGTTGGCCTCTCTCAGCAGAGCTCATTCCAGGGACTGAGGGGTGGAAAATCCCTTGCCCATTACATATCTCCAGCTCCACAAACTTCCATTTCCTCCTGAAAAGGGAAAGGTGTCCTGCACCTCAATTTCTGCATAGGAGGAGACAGCACTTTCCTGTGCCCATAAGGTTTTGCCCCAAAGATCAAAAAGCTCATGGAATGGTTTGGGCTGGCAGGAACCTTAAAGATCATTTTGTCCCAATGCTGCTGCCATGAGCAGGGACACCTCCCACTCGAATTTCTCCCATGCTCTTTTCATGGGAATCATATAAGGACAGGAGCTTATAATTGTGGCTTGCAGTTTTCATGCTTCTCACGAACAACAGCCAGCAAGGGGAATGAGCAAGTGGTTTATTGGTATGGGAACTTGGAAAACCCATGATGTGCACAGCACTCTGCATCCAAGCCAAGTGACAGCTGGTGATGCATCACATGACACCTGAAGTACAGGGGAATTTGTGAGGATCACCACAGGCATCCTAGAAAGTGCCCTTGGACCTGCACAGAGGACCTGCTCCAAAGGTCCTAACAAAGCCAACTGCAGTTTCTAGGAATTACGTAATCATGTGAAGGGAGACCAGGCTTAAACTACCAGGTCAGCAGCCATCATTTGGAGGAGGCAGCTGAGGTGTAAGCAGAGAGCAGTAGCAGGGTGAGCCAGAGTTCACCTGGGTTACAGGGCTCTGTGCATGGCATTAACTGGGTTTGATGCAGAGCAGCTGGGGGGATGGGCAGCCAGCAATCCCCTGCAGAAGTGGGATGGCCAGGAGGTTCTGTGTCTGAAGCATGGCAGAACGTGATCAGTCTCTAGGGACAAACTGTCAGAGTTGCTGGGATGGGTCCTGGAGAGATGCACAGCAAGGAGGATCCCTGCTTGCAACAGCAGAACCGGTGTGTGATTCTGCTCAGGCAGAGAAACTACAGCAGGGTCCAAAGTGCTCCATTTGGAGGAAGGGGTGCCTTGGTAGGGGTGGGATTAGTGGGATGCTGCAGGGGAGATCTGGAGATCATGGACATACTGTCAGCATCAGCAGATCTCCATCCCCTTCCTGCTCATCCTTGACAAACACACTCCATCTATATTCTCTCCTCATTCCCTGCCCCTAATGGTACAGGGAGAGTCAAACAGCTCTTATATTATCTTATATACCACTCTGCCCTATGACTCCTGAGTGGGAGACAGTTTGTCTCTCACTGGAACTCTGGAAACACGGGGAAAATGAATCTAAATGCAATGCTTTGGGGTCATGTTCTCTGATGGTGCAAATCAGCACTGCCTCAATTAATTCAATTAGCAGTGCTGACCCTAGAGTCATAAATATTGGTGAGTCTTGCTCTGATCTCTGTGGCAGCATGTACAAGATTTTTAANAAAAAGTTGTCAGTCTTTGGGTCAAAGTTGCGGAACCAAATATCAGCTGTACTGACTGCTAGTCTGCTGCATCTTAGACCCCCTCTGGATGCACTAGAGTGTCTCATTCAAAGGACTTTTTTCACATTAAAAATCCCCTTGAGTTTGATTAACAAATGACAAATAAGCTGCTCCAAGTCCTTACAGGAATCCTGAAGGATAGATCAGTGTGGGGGCATGCAAGGACTTTAATTTCTTCTTAGAGGAAATTCTGCCACCTCCTATGTGTGGAGAATTGCAACAGGAGGATTCATATCCACATATCCTGTGCATTTGAGATGGCAACAGACAGGATTCCCTCTCAGCATACACACATCCTCTACAAACGCATGGTGGGAGTCCCAGAAGGTCTTGATGTCCAGTATTTTGTGAGGTTTATTATTTTGGGGGAGGGACAGACAATTTTAGTTTGTAAGTGCAGCAGGTCTCCTCCCAGACACTGATAGTCAAAACCCATGAGAACTGGATGTCATTTACCACCATTTCTCACAAGAATTTGAGGGCCAGCACAATCAGGGTCAGATACTGAAGTAATAACAGCTTTCACAGTAACAACCAGTCTTTCATTTCTAGATCCTCATGCCTAGATCACTCAAGCAGCTTCAGATAAATCCTAATTATTATAGAAAAAAATTCCAAGTCAACTTAGCCAAGTGGCAGAAATCCCAGACTGGTAAAAGAGTTGAAAGGAAAGAAAGCAGTCATTTCTATGCCATCTTCCCGTCTAATATCTACATAGAAAAAAAAGAAAGGAAAGATGAGAAATTACTGGTCTTCATTCAGCCTTTACTTGAGAGTTTCCTCACCTAAATTTAATAGTTGATCACAACAACAAATATCAGCATGAACGATGGCACAATGGCAACTGTAGCTTAAATATCCAAGTCTGTTTTTCAGAAAAAGGTTTCTGGGGACATTTATCCTTCCTTTTCCCAGTTCTCTGTTTCTGCAGTAGCAGAAAATGCAGCATATTCCCCTGCCCTGTGTGATTTTTAGATTGGACGTTGGGAAGCATTTCTTTACCAAGAGAGTGGTGAGACACTGGACCAGGCTTCCTGAAGGGATGGTCAATGCCCCAGGTCCATCTTGGTTTGAGAGGCATTTGGGCAATGTCCTTAACCTTTGGTCAGCCCTGACATACTCCAGCTGTTGGACTGGATGATTATTGTGGGTCCCTTCCAACTGAAATATTTTGTTCTATTCTCTTCTATTCCATTCTCTTCTTGCAGTCATTGTCTTCTCTGTGAATAGGGGAAAATGAGGGAATGAGGGTCCCAAGGATATGGTTGTTCCCTGAGGCTGTGGGCAGCAGATTTCAAGTGAGGTGGATGCCAGAGCAGTCCCCACATGCCAAGAAGTTAAGGAACTGCAGATCAGCAGTGAAAGGCATTGACAGCACTGCAGAGGCTGCTGGCCCAGCACCTGCCTGCCTTGAACGTGGCTCAAAACAAATGCATAAGCTGCTCATGAGCTCCAAATCTGGTGTTTAGTCTTGAAAGCCAGAAGGAACTTTCCTTTCTCCCTGCCTTCCCCTTCTCCTGCATCCAAGCCTTTTGCCTCAGTGACTTTGCTGTGTGGGCTGGGAGCAGGATGCTGGGAGTCAGAGGTCAGTCTCTGCTTCCCACCCTGCTCCAGGATGAGAACAGGAAGGGGGCCACTGTGATGGGAGTGCATCACTTCCCTGTGCAGGCTTCCACTTCCAGAAAAGACAAGCTGTTTTTGCATGCAGGACATCTCTGTTTTATGTGTTCAGTAGCTGCACCTCATCTGAGTGTGTGTGCTGAACAGAATGCTGGTAGTAGCAGAACTTCCATCAGCTTGAGGACAGTTGTCCCTTACTTATACCCATAAGCTAAGAAATTGAAATGAGGGCGGGGGGGAAAGATGCTTGGCATTTTTTCCAGTGTCCATATGTTTTATTGCATGGACTCCAGCAGATCAAGGGATGGGATTCTGCCCCTCTGCCCTGATCTGCTGAGCCCCTGCCGCAGGACTGCATCCAGCCCTGGGATCCCAGCACAGGAAGGACAGGGAGCTGCTGGAGCCAGGCCACAGCAGGGACACCAAGGGGATCAGAGGGATCGAGCAGCTCTGCTGGGAGGAAAGGCTGAGGGAGTTGGGATTGTTTAGCCTGGAGAAGAGAAGGCTTTGGGGTGACCTCATTGTGGCCTTCCAGTGCCTGAAGGGAGCCCACAGGAAAGATGGAGAGAGACTCTTGACAAGGGTCTGGATTGACAGGACAAGGGGGAAAGGCTTCACAGTGACAGAGAGGAGGTTTAGATTGGATATTGGGAAGGAATTCTTCCCTGTGACAGTGGTGAGGCCCTGGCACAGGTTGGCCAGAGCAGCTGTGGCTGCCCCACCCCTGTCAGTGCCCAAGGCCAGGCTGGATGAGGCTCTGAGCAAGCTGGGCTAGTGGAAGGTGTCCCTGCCCATGGCAGGGGCATGAAACTGGATGATTTTTAACCAACCCACAGCTCAGCCCTGGGTGTCCCTGTCTGCAGGGAGGGCTCCGAGCAGGGCCCAGGCTCTGCTCCAGGGGCCCAGCGATGGCACCAGAGGAACGGGCAGGGACTGATCCCAGGAGGTTCCACCTGGGCAGGAGGCAGAACTTCTGTCCTGGGCAGTGACCGAGCCCTGAACAGATTGTCCAGACAGGGTGTGGAGTCTCCTCACTGGGGATATTCCAGACCCCTCTGGACACAATCCTGTGCCCTGTGCTCTGGGATGGCCCTGATGGAGCAGGGAGGTGGGACCAGTGACCCACTGTGGTCCCTTCCAGCCTGAGCCATCCTGGGATTTTGTGATTCTGTGAGTGCAGGTGTTCTCATCATCTGTGTTAAAATCCTAATTTAGAAGCCCCTTATAAACTCAACGTTAAATTCTTGGTGTGTTCTACAGAGACTGAGGAATGAGGGGAAGACTCCAGAGCACAAAAGCTTATGTTTGCAGTCTCCAGTGAGATAGGAGGAACACCTTCCCTCTCACAGAAGGTGTAACAGGATCAGAGAAGGTGATACTGTATATATTTCTGTGGTGGTCTGAGCTTGTCTAAAGGATATTGGTGTGAATATCCATCTTGCATGAGAAGGTAAGGACTTTCCAGAAGGGCAAAAGCAAGCTGCTCGTTGGAGAGTTGGTGCTGAAAATGAAATTTGGTGATGTTTCTCATCCCTGGCCCTGGTTGCTGGATTTTTATCCCCTCCCTTTTTTCTGATGGTTCCCCATGTTTTTTGAGGGAGGAGAAAAATTTGCAATGGAGTCATGCTGAGGTGTTCCGCCTCCATTGCCAGAAGGCTCATGTTTGCTTTTTATTAAATACAGGAGTTGAGTGACTGCTTCAAGTGCAACAGTACAGCCCCAGTGTCCTGTGAGACATATAGGCCCAAGAAAAAGTCTGACCTGAGCCTCAGCTGGTGTCTCCTGACGTCAGACCAACCACACCTGCTCAGGGCAGCTGAGGGAGCCTGTCTCTGTGTGCAAAGCTAAGCTGTTTGCCTCAAGGGCAGCTTCAGCCAGGCTGAAGGACTTGTTTTAGGATGAGATGGATGCTTGTGTGCTTCCCATGTAGTTTTTTCAAATGTTTGCATCAGCCTACTGATGTAGCCTTGAGAAAGAGAGGAGGGAAGCCTTCCCTGATGACTCCAGGGGTGTGTGTATCCTTTAACAACCCCAGGAAGGGAATGCTGGCTTCCCATGGTGAGAGTTTCCTGGAGGGAGAAGCTGATCAGCTTCCCAGGGTCACTGAGTCCTCTGGCACTTCTGCTTTGTTAGGATGAGTGTGTGAGGGACACCGAGGCTCGGGTGGTCTTTGTTTCCAGAGCTGCATCCCCAATTCTACAGCTGGGGAGAGGCAGCATAATTCTGCTTTACTGCCTTCCCCTGTTTGAAGGCTCAGCCCCGAGGATTTGTTTATCAGCTCTTCCACATGCCACATTTCAGCACGAAAATTCAGCATGTTACAATGCCAGCAAGAATGATGTTTAATTTTAGCAGACACCTCCTTGCTGTGTGTGGGAAGATGGACTTTGCTGGGCGCTGAAGCGCACAATAAGGCTGTTATCGAACATTCCCATGCTGGTGGGAATTAGAAGCAGCACAGTTTTAAAAATCAGCAAAGCTGTGCCCAGTTTAAACCAGTCTGCTTTCCAAGTCTTCACCAGGGGCATTTTGCATTTGCTGTCCCAAGAGACAAAGGGAGGACTGAGGGTCATATTTTCTCTGGAGCCACATCAGTTTATCTCTGCTGAGCCCCTGACTTGCAATGCTTATTCCACCAAGTGTGTCAGATTTGCTGCCCTGTTCTGCAGTAACTCGTGCAGTGCCTGAAGCAATGCATAAAACCAGGGCTGGATACACCAGTGACCAAGCAAAAAAAGGCTCAGTTTCTGGGGAAAGAAAGACTTTTTGGATCACCTCTACAGGGAGGGAGAGGAAGGGGAAGGAAGAGAAGAACAGCGCGTGAAGGAGCTGTGCTGAGAGCGGGTGCAGAGGAGGATGAGTCACCTCCAGGCTTCAGCTTGGGTGGCAAGGGAAGCGTTTCCACCTCCAAAATGCCTCCTCCCCTCGCTTTTTCACTGCCTTGCTGCTCTCAGGCTCTGCAGTGACCCCCGGATGTGGGCTCAGAGAAGGACGGTGGCAGTGCCCCAGCGTGGGAAGGTCAGGGCAGGAAAGCACAGCACCTCCTGGGGGGATGTCACAGCCCTGTGCCATCAGTGGCTGGCAGCCGACTGGCCACCAGGCTCTGGGTAAGTCTGACTCCCACATGTTTTATGTAGTCACTTAGCACTCAGCACTGGGGGAGGCAGCACCAGCAAATCAAAGCATCTCCAGGTCTTTACATTCGACTTTGCTTGCTTGATGTCCCACACAGAGAAATTACCTCACAGAGCCCTCAGCCAAGAGCTTCACAGCTGCATACTGCCAGTACTGCCATCGATACCCAGCACTGGGGGCAGCAAAAGGGATATTTCGCCTTATTTGAACAATGACACTCAGGCATAAAGTCTCAGTTAATTGTCTGGGCTCTTCTGGGTGCTTTATTTTGTCAGTACAAAGCCAAAGCACTGCTAACTGGTGATTCATTGCAGAGCTGACAGGCACGGTGACTCACCTCCCAATAACACTGGTTTGTCTCCAGAGCCTGTAGGGTTGCTGAAGACATCCAACTTTCAGGTGGGTAAACTTAGGTGAGATGAATCTTATCCCAGGAAGCAATTTCTGCTGCCATCTCTTGCCTTCCTCTGCAAACATCTCCAGTGAGAGGTGTGTGGTGACTTGTGAAGAAATGTTCTCTTCAGGATGAAGCAGCAGCTCTGAAATGAATATTGTGAAAGGTCAGTGGCTCTGCCCTTGGACTGATGGCCAGCTTGTAAGAGAGTAATTATTAGACCTGGACTGGGGGATGTCAGGAGTAGAAAACGACCAGTCTGAATGCTCAGCTTGTTTTTACCCACAGAAATTCACTTACAGACAGATCTCAGGGGTTACTCTGAAATCCACAGAAAAGTTGTCTCTATATGAGCAGAAAATTTGTGTATCAGAGCAAAGCAGAGTGATTAGGTGGCCAAATCAACATGGAAACTAACCAAACCAAAACAGCCCCCTCAACACAATATAAACAGCACTGTTGTTTTGGAAATACCCATCTCTTATGACTACTTTAGAATAAAAAAGTATTTATCCGATAGCACTAATCCTTCATGCATAGGTGAGGTACTTTTTCCAGACCACCAACACCAGTGAAGATGTCAGATATGCTACACTATCAAAACAAATTCACAAACACACTAGATGTGAATCTTTATTCCTAAATTTCTATTTATTCCTAACTTGAAACCAGCTGGCTGGGCATCTGTTCAGTAAATCCCAATCTAAGCAATATTACACAAGAAATCAGTCCATGGGTTTTAAAGAGAGCTGAAGAAAATTGCTCATATTCATAAATATTAAATGTTTTGCTTATTAAGTGTTTTCTCTTATTAAACTGCTGAAAAGTTGCTTATTTGAACTTATTGTGCCATTGGCAGAAAGTTGTCTTCAGAAGCTGAAATTGAATACGTAGAAATTTCTTTATGATCATGGTGCAGATTTGTACTCATGGTACTCTTGTGCCACTGACATAATGTGGAGTTTTCCAAATATGCAGCACATTACAGGCCTCTAGTGGTAGAAATAATAAAAAAACCCCTAGCTTAGGATCCATCCTAACTGTAACAGTTCCTGATGGTACTCAATTCCAGTCTTAATAAATTACATAATGCTTTCTGTTTATAGATTTGGCCTTGTAGTTTGCTCACCTGAGGGAAATGGAAATTCAGCAGAGGTCAGAGATGTCAGTGACAATTCTCTGTTAATCTGAAAGAAAAAAAAAAACAATGAGAAAGTAAACCAGGTTTAAAAAAAAAAAATAAAAGAGAAAAGCACATGGTGCATAGCCCAAATCTTGCTCAACTAATTAATTTCAGTAGCCAAAAGAGGTACAATGCTGTGAGTCTGGCAGGTTACAATCATGCCACACCACACCTGCCTAGGCTCCAGCCTTACCACCCTTTTTTCTGCAGGTCTGTGTGGACACAGGACTCTGCCAGTCCATCTCAAAGCCTGGTTGGTATCACCACCCTGTCTGATTCAGGGGACAGTTGCCCAGGAGCATCCTCCTTTCAGCCCTTGCAAAAGGAGCATATCCTTCTGCCAGGGCTGATCTCGCAGCATTTAACGTTTGATTTACTCAGCACAAATTTATTCATTTTGCACAAAGTACAAGGCAGTGACTAAGTAATTCCCACAGGGTTGTTTGGTGATTTGGTTTTGGTTTTCTGGGGTTTTTTTGGTTTGGTTTGGTTTTTTAATTACAATTTTCACTAAGATTACTAATAATATTCTCAAACTCTTCATTTTTGAGATAAAAATGATGCAAACTTACACTACTCAAAATTCTCAGCATTTTACTACATTTTTAACGGAGTTAACACTGTGGAGAGGAGTACTGTATGTAAAAAACCGAAAAAGGTGACAAGTGTCAGAAACGATTGAAGGTTTTTTCCCCTTTGGGTGTTCTTTATTGGAAAATGGGGTTTGGTCACTGGTCACTGCATTTTGATGGAGGAGCAGGCAAATTTGAAAGGCTTCAGAAGAGGTCAGATGAAATGCTGTATATCTGGGGACTAAAGAGCTGTGGAGGAAAAGCTTAAGGTCATAAAAATCTCTGTATGAACAAAGACCATGGAAGAAGTGATGGCAGAAGAGGGTGAAATTCTGTTGAGGGTGGCATTCAAATCAGAACATCATATTTGGCAGTGAATGCATTCCTTTAAGATGCATCATCTTGGACTTAAGCATCTTTAGGCCCTCTTTTGGATCTATGGAAGGGACCTGGTCTAGTGGAAGGTGTCCCTGCCAATGGCAGGGGTGTTGGAACTGGGTGATCTTTAAGCTGTCTTCCAACCCAGGCTATTCTGTGATTTACACTTGCCAGCCTGTCATGGGGATGTGTGAGTTGGACCATTTTGGTACAAATAGTGCCAACATTTCTCAAACATTCCCTCTCATGACCCACAGTAAAAAAAATCCCTTTAATTTAGCACAATAGTCCAGTTGCAGGGCATCCCGAGTGACATCTCACAGCAGCTCTGCAGCTTCCTCAGGAGAGGAAGAGGAGGGGCAGGCCCTGGTCTCTGCTCTGTGTGACCAGGGACAGGATACAGGGAATGGCTGGAGCTGTGTCAGGGGAGGGTTAGGGTGGATATCAGGAAAAGGTTCTTCCCCCAGAGGGTGCTGGGGCACTGAACCAGGGAATGGTCACGGCCCCAAGGCTCCCAGAGCTCCAGGAGCATTTGGACAACGCTCTCAGGAACAGGGTGGGATTGTTGGGGTGTTTGTACAGAGCCAGGAGCTGGACCCAATAATTCTAGAATCCAAGAGAGTCTATGATTCTGTTGCTAAATCAACTTTTAGAACAGATCTCTTGCAGCTATTAAATGTTCCCAAGTATAGAAGAGACTGTGATGCCTGAGACATGGCTAAAGACTCATGGTTGCATGGCAAAAAAAACCCCCAATATCAGGTAATAAAATAACTGGCATAAGTCCCTAGTCCACAGCTGAGCCCTGGCATCTATGGCTGATTTCCAGGTAGCTCAGAGAGAATGAATACTTGCCTGGGATCTACACGATATTCTGATAATCCATTTAATTGAGGTATAAAGGCCCCAACAGAAGTGATTTCCTTACAGTGCTGAAGGGTGGGTTATCCTCTTAATTTAGGGACACAGCTGGTCTGTCCTCTCTATGAGAAATTGCTGCCATTCATAGGGTGGAAACCTTGTTGCACCCCTCCCACAGTGCTGAAGGAGTGTCAACAGCTCCCCAGGATACCACTGCGAGCTCTCAGATGTGACATGAGGCCCTTCTCTCATATCCTCTTACTGCTGGCAGCTGTTTTTTGGCTAAGACATTGCTCCTGGGGAAGGGGTTGGGCAGGTGAGGCCATGAAATCCTGAAGTGAGCACTTTTGTAAGCAGATGGGAGGGATCTGTTGGTGACTTGTGTGGAGAGCAATTCTGGCACTGCACAAACCAGCCCGTTGACTGCCTGTGCTGACACTCAGCAGAGTCCTAAATGCATGCCTTTGGAGATGCTTTTCCAGGGGGCAGCAGGAAACCTCCAAATCTCTCTTTAAATCTTCTTCCTTACCTACTTAGCACAGAGATGGAACTATCATCCTGGAGTTCAGCAAATTATCCTAATTTCAGTGCACAATCCCTGTAGTCTTAAGGAAGTCCATGAACCATGTAGACATTCTTTTGCAAAAGGAGGCCCCTTTTCTTCTGTCTGCTTTCTCATATCATTAGTTTGGGCCTTGCAAGCTACAGAGTCATTATATTCTAATTGTCTAAATTTCCTCCTGACAGAAAGTCATTAAAAGGTTTCCTTCGTCTGCTGTAAAACAGATGAAGACAAATTGTACACCCTCCATTTTTTTAACAGATAAGACAGGAGTGTGTGACCTGCATATTCAGAACCAGGCTTTCTTTCCAAGGTCAGTGCCTGCTCTGTATTCCATCATGCCTCCCGTGGCAGAGATCAGTGTTTTCCTCTCAGAGGGGTGGTTTGTTGCCTTCAAGCTAGGAGAATCCTCTACCACTGTGTTTTTCCCACACTGGTGTGTAGAAGATTGTGTCTCAAAGCACTGTAGGGCAAGAAGGACTAACCCACAAACCAAAGCAGCATGTACAATCCCAAATGGATCAGTTCCAAACTTCTCACAGTGGTCAAGATAAAAAGGAAGGATGAAGTCTATTGATGTACCTTCAGCTAGCCCACATCATCCCTCAGGATTTGGCCTGTAGCCTGGAATTATGACAAGACCAGTGCCTGTAGGCCAGGTTAACTTTCCCTAGGACTTCATGCAGTTGCAGGGGAATGGAAAGCAGGAGGAGAGGAAATTCCTGAGTGTTACTCTGGCTCATTTGTTGCCACCTTTACCAGGACTGTACTTGCCAGCAGCAGCGATGATATTTACAGTTCTTGTCATGAACAGATTGCCTTTCTGTAAGGATCCCTAAGAATAAAACAGTAATTAAACCTCATAATGCCTCAGGGAGTTGCAAAGGAGTCATGTCACTTTTATGATGCAGCTCTGCAGCTGTTTGACTGTGTATGGCCCTTCTATTATTTACTGATTCACCACAAGCCCAAGGAATATGAACTGGAGGAGTCCCAACCACATTCTTTTTCTGCAATAAATGGAGAGGGAATGGCAGTTTTTCTCCAGTGAATCACTGTTTTCAGAGAATCCCAAAATGGTTTGGTTTGGAAGGGACCTTAAAGATCATCCAGTTCCAACCCCCTGCCTTGGGCAAGGACACCTTCCACTAGCTCAGGTTGCTCAGAGCCCCATCCAGCCTGGCCTTGAACAGAGTGTTCATCACTTTGAGCATAATACATAAAATCCAGCCAAAGTCCTGCCCAGTAGAGATGTTGCCATTTTTTAATGTGTGGAGGAGTTTGTTACCTCAGTAAGGATTTCATGTCACTGTCTTTTGTCATGAGTTACTTTAACTCAAGGTGAAATTTTCTATTTTACACATAGATAGAGATTCAGGATGGACCATGACAAAACTGAATCTTTTTTGGTATTGTAAATATAAGGCAATTTCAGGAAGGCGTCTGCTGTTCTCCACACAGTAATTGCTTTAGAGGACAGAGATCAGAACACTCTGTGCTGCCTATTGGCTCCAAAATCCACCATTGGAAGTTGGAAAGTCTTACTGCTCATTTGCTGGCTTCTATAAATATCTGCTCTATTTGGCTTCCAGATCACTGGGAGCAGATGTACCAGATCATTAGAGGAGGAAAGAGGATTTTGCATCCTCAATTTTTATTGCTGCCATAAATTGGTAGTCACTGCACAGGGAATCAGACTCTGCAGAGCCTGCAAACTGCATGTTAGACACGATCCAGTGCTTTGCAGTCATGGGCAGGAGAAAGGCAGGAGCAGACAAAATGGGAATAAAAGGTGAAGTGGAAAGAGCAGGGGATACATCACAGTCTGGTTGACCACCAGCGATTTGCAGGCATAATTAGGGGGAAAGGTTTGATGATAAAAAGGAGCCATACTAATTTCTGCAGGGAGGTTTCTCCAGGTGTAGGGCAGGAACAGAAGGGGATGAAAGCACAGTACCATCCCAGAGGGATCCAGATAAGTTTAATTTGGTGGACACATCTTTGCAGAGGGAGGATGATATGGGTATCTGCCAGGCAAACAAAAAAAAAAAAGAAAAAAGGAAGAGTTGTCCTAGACTTCCAGAATCTCCATGAGGCTAACAGATATTGATGTAGTAATTCACAGCATCTGATTTTAAAAACAGAATACACATTATTTTCTTTCAGCAGCAGCATTACAATTACAAGAGCATCTTCTTTCCTACAGTGTGAATCCCAGGCATTTGCAGGTGGCCTGCACAATATTTGTGCACCATTTAATGTCTCTCTTCAGCTTCTGAAGCAGCATCTGTTATGACTGGCATGTTTGATCAGCTGAGTGCACATTGTGGAGGAATATCAGAAACTAGAGGGAAAAAAAGAAAAAAAAGGAAAAATAATCCCTTCTCCAATGGCAGTAGATGTTCTGTGGCAAGTTCTATTATGTGCTTTCCCTTCAATAGGAACAGCTGGTCAGAATTAATTTCTCAGCTCAGTGATGTTGGTGGGTTTGTGTGGAGTGAAATGGAAGAGGAAAGTTATCAGAAGCACTGAAACATTCAAGTATTACCAAGAGACAGGTACATAGAGATTCTGTATTCCCTTGATTAGATGGGAAAACAAGAGACAGCAGTCATCAGCACTGTACTCTCGTTACGTGGGTACTGCACTAATTATAGCAGGAATTCAATCTGTGCTCCACCCGTGGCTCCAGCATATTGGAAATGCCATGAGGTATGGGTTTGGAGATCCAAAGGCTGCTTCTATTGGACAATAAGTTTGTTCTGTGTTCTTTGTAGAGCTCTAGGGCTAGAACAATATTCCTGGTATCCCTTGGATGTCTAAATGAAGGCTCATCACCTTCTCTTTCTCTTGGCTTCTCACTCCTTTTATGCCAACATCTTGGCATAAAAACCTTGTTGCTACCATGACGCCTAAGGTTTTGTTTTTGGTTTGTTTGGTTGTTTATTGTTGGAAGAGGTGGCTATTAGCCAATTGATCAATACATAATTTTAAGCTCATTTCTGGGAGGTTTTTGGATGATGCTTGGGAACAGCATTAAGCCCCTTCTCCTTGCCAGTCACAGTGCAATTTTGAAATAACACTGATTCAAGACATGCTGAAAAGACAGCAGATTTCTAGATGAAAGCCAAAGGTTTCTGAGTTTTCTAGGCCTAGGAGTTACTTGGGAAACTGTCTTTGGAGACAGGGCTGTTTCAGGCTCCCACAACGAAGACTGATGCTTGGTCATAAAAGCACATCACGAGAGAAGGTTCTTATCTCAAAGAACTGATCAAGTAAGTAGGCAAGGCTGGAAAAATGTGACTCTGGAAGCAAAGAGGACTCAATTCAGATGCCTGTACATGGATAGGTGTCCAGTGCCGCTGGAGATGCCTTAAGATAACTCTGATATCCACATGGATCTCACAGATATGACACAGAGTTTGCAGGAATCCTTTACCTATTAGAACAGTGTGAGCTCAGGTGAGATACCTTGGGGCACCCTGAATGTCAGCACATTCCTCTGTGTGGAGACCTGGATCAGCCTTTAAAACTCCCTTAAGCCTTGCAGAAGTTCATTAGGTGTAGACATCTACATTTAGGGCTTTTATTAGAAGGTCCACACTTGAAATTAATGGCCCAAGGCCACACAGCAGCCCCAGAGCCAGAAGTACCCTAGTTTGCACCCAGATGGGTGGAACATGGCAGATTTGGCTCTCCACTGAACTGAGGCACGGAGAGGCTGAAATGACTTTTCTGGGACCCCCACAGGTTAATTAAACTGAAAAACCTATGCTGGTAAAATTAAAATCACTGGGGTTTGAGATCGTAATTTACATGAGAGTTGATGCAATCTCCCAGTCCTATGCACAGAGACAGTCTGCTCAGTACCTCTGCCAAAAATCCCTTCCTGTAATCTCCTCTAAACCTTTCCAGGTCTGTGCAGTTGGTTGCATGGTGCATAAGCGAGGCAATCAAGAAACAGAATCCCTGTGCCAGAAGCATCTTCAGCTGCTTCACTGGGCCTCTTAAGGGCTTCTTTTTGCTGTGAGTTTAGATTTTTTCATACACAATAGCTTTGTGGACTAGACCCATATGTACTGGAAAGTTTGGTGAGGTCTTCAGAATGTTTTAGTGGTGGCTGATTGTCACCTGAAACCACTGTATTTCCTCAGAAACATAGATAAGCTGGTAATTGCATATTAGCAAAACTAACTCAGCCATTCAATTATTATTCTGTGGGAAATTCTACTGCTGTGAAAACATCTATTGTGTGTCCCATTGTTGAGAGAGTACTCATAAAACCAGCTGTCATTTATTTCTGTTGCGAGCAATTGAGAGCTGAGGTGGTTGTTAAAAAGCATGAATTAGGGGAGATGACATGAACTTCCCTTGACAATATATTCACAAACATACCATTTCAGGAGTTCAGAGCTTGCTCTGGAGCACATTTGCCAAGGAGCAAGGTAGTGCTTCATTTGCTGGAAGTGTTGACAATACGATGCTTGAACTTCTCCTGACTTGTAAATGTATTATCCCATAAGCAGCTTGTTTAGCAAGAGTGCAGATGTAGATATGAGCTGAGTAAGAGATCTGTGGGTTTGTCACCTTCCTTCCTGTTCTGTGGCATCCTCAGCTCCGATATTTACCTCTCATTGAAGCCAGTTCCATACATAAGTTATTAGTATTTTTAATTATCTGCATATAAAACACTACATCCGAATATCTGCATGCATCAGACACTTGAGCAGTTTGATCCACTTGAATTGCATAGGAAGTGAATTTGATGCCATTCAGGAGTTCCAAGGGCCAGGTATGTGCAAGTTTTGAGAAGGTATCTGGCCACATCAAATCTTTAAGTGTGTGCTGGTAGCTAAGGTTGTGGTGCCTTAAGTAGTTAGATATTCTTTGACCCAGCTTGAAATTCCTGCTGCTATTATTTGGTGTTTTGTTGATTTGAGCAGGTTGGTGATATCACTTGAAGGTGTGTTCTGCTGCAGAAGGGATCAGAGAATCACAGAATGATTTTGGGATGGAAGGGACCTTAAAGATCATCTTGTTCTTCTACCTGGAGAAGAGAAGGCTTTGGGGTGACCTCATTGTGGCCTTGTTGTCCCTGAAGGGAGCCCACAGGGAAGATGGAGAGAGACTCTTGACAGGGGCCTGGAGTGACAGGACAAGGGGCAATGGTTTCACAGTGACAGAGAGCAGGTTTAGATTGGATATTGGGAAGAAATTGTTCCCTGTGAGGATGGTGAGGCCCAGGCACAGGTTGGCCAGAGCAGCTGTGGCTGCCCCATCCCTGGAAGTGTCCAAGGCCAGGCTGGATGGGGCTCTAAGCAAGCTGGGCTAGTGGAAAATGTCTGTGCCCATGGTAGCGGGGTGGAACTGGCTGATCTTTAAGGTCTCTTCCAACCCAAACCATTCTGTGGTTCTGTAATCTGCCAAGTCTCTGCTGTGGGGTTCAGAGCAGCACCATGACATAGCCTGTGTATCCAGATGAGAGTGAACCCCTGCTCCTTGCCTTTCTCAGGCATTAGAACAGGTCTCCTTGGGTAATTTGTGCTTTTAGTACAGCTCTGGTTGGAAGCAACAGCAATCACAGGACCAAAGAGCAAAAGCTGCACAGTCTAGAAGCCCTCAGGATTGTCTTACTGATGCTATTGATAATGATTTTGTGGCAATCACCTCTAAGCTATGCTGGAGATAGCCAGGTTTTTCACTGGTTAATATATTTTTTAATCTCTGATGGAGTTGTCTGAGCTGTCACACATTCTACATAACTGAGTTCCTTATTACTGTGCCTGTCATTCATGTCCCTGCAATCCCCTTTTTTCTTGCCAAGTCACTGAATGAAAAACCCAATTCACTCTGGCACTAAGAGCTGCCCTAATACTATTTCAGTGAAGGAGCAATGTTGGGGGTTGTTTTTCTACTGAGTTCTTGCTGCAAGTGAAAGCCCTGAAGCTTTTGTGTGCAGTCCCTGCAGAGCTGCCCTCACAGTTGTGCTGACATTCATCAAAGGACACCCATTCCTGTAGTGTAAAAGTACCACATTGCTGAGGACATCTCTCCATCTGCCAGCTGTGCTAGTGAACATCTACAACAGCACCACTGGAAATATTTCAGGAAGAGGGAAGGTTTTAAAAAAATAAAATATGTTTCGTGGTATTAAAAAAAAAAATCCAGCTTATGTGAACAATGAAATAGTTTGTCCCAAATTAAATTTGTGAAAATTCACTTCAGGTGATTATTTTTGCACCAGGGTAAAAAACATTTGATGCAAAAGTTGTATGTCTCTAATTCTGAGTCTTATACATCAATATAAATAACTCAACAAACATTACTTAAACTACCAGATGGAGATAATAAAATATAGTCCCATCTACATGTGATAGATAGAAACAACTGGTCTGATTTATCACTTGCATTGATTCACACAGATAAATCACTGAACCCTTTTTAGGACTGGGGGCATCAAAAATATAGAAATGAAACCTGCTGGTTCATGAGCAATTAGAAAACTTCAAGGAAAGGTCTTTATAGAAAGCTCTGCAAGAAAGAAAAAAAACCCACCACCAACAAAAAAAGTGAGTAAAGTTCACTATGATTGTAAAGTTCATTATTACTGTAAAGTCCACAATAATTGTGTCCCTGACCCTGGGTCAGCAAAAACCCAGTATGCTACCAAAGGTCAGTCAAACCCTCCTCTAGGCTGGATTGCCCTTCTAATCCCCTGACTCCCCAAATTCAAAGCCTTCATCCTAAATCACCTTTCCCAAAAATATTTGTTTAAATTTTTCCATGGTTTCCATAAATCATAGAAATGCAGTAGCTGTCCAGCAGCATCAGCACGTGATGTCTTTCAATGAAAAACTCCCAGCACATGATCTGCCTAATTCCTAAAGCTGCTTTGAAAAGCTAATCTTTGGTGCTTTGCCCTTCAAAAAGGTTTGACATGGATCTGGTGACAGACATAACACAGTGGTATGAGAAATGGTGCTACCCTGTAGTTTATCTGGAGTTTGCTAATAATATGTGCCCACTGGGAAAAGAAGAGGAGATGTCCACACCCTAGGTGTGGTGACCAAGCTGAACCCCATCACTTGGCTTTGGGCTGTTTCTTGGAGGGTGGGGGTCCAGGGTCCTGGTTCTGCCTTGGTCCTCCCACATGGGACTGAACCACTGCAGCTCTCTGCATTTCCCTTGATGCAGCTGCTGGAGATCACTCGGTATCTCTGTCACACCCCTCCAGATATCCTCCTGTCATTAAAAACAGTGACTCCCCCAGGGACACAGGCTGGATACAAGGGGATGACTCCAGCTGAGTTTTCCCTGCCTTAAGTGAGAGTGAGTGAGTGAGTGAGTGTGAGAGTGAGTGTGAGTGTGAGTGACTGTGAGTGAGTGAGTGAATGAGTGAGTGTGAGAGTGAGTGAGAGTGAGTGAGTGAGTGAGTGTGAGAGTGAGAGTGAGTGTGAGTGAGTGAGTGAGTGAAAGTGAGAGTGAGTGTGAGTGAGTGTGAGTGAGAGTGAGAGTGAGTGTGAGTGAGTGTGAGTGTGAGAGTGAGTGGGTGAGAGTGAGTGAGTGAGTGTGAGTGAGTGAGAGTGAGTGAGTGAGTGAGTGAGAGTGAGTGAGTGAGAGTGAGTGAGAGTGAGTGAGAGTGAGTGAGAGTGAGTGAGAGTGAGGGAGTGTGAGTGAGAGTGAGTGAGAGTGAGTGAGTGTGAGTGAGAGTGAGTGAGAGTGAGTGAGAGTGAGTGTGAGTGAGAGTGAGGGAGTGTGAGTGAGAGTGAGTGTGAGTGAGTGAGTGTGAGTGAGTGAGAGTGTGAGTGAGTGAGTGTTCCCACTGTTCTCTGCCCCCTCATTTGGTGGGCTGGGCCTATTTTGAGCACACAAAAGGCTCGCTGTCAGCCCCTTGTGCAGGTCTGAAGGAGTGCTCCAAACAGACTGCTTTCCAGCCGTGATCCCTGGTCTTTTACTCTTTGCAAAGCTCTCGTGGCATCCTGAAGAAACCTGCAGGAGAAATACTGGTCCGGTTCCCGCTTGGCCGGGCCGGGCTCCCGAGCCTGGCACAAAAGGTCAGCGGTTCGCTCCTGTGGAATCCCAGGAATCTTCTGTATTCGTTTCCCTCTTCTTTGCAGTCCCCTAATCTGATAAACCGTGTGGGGAGAGGCAAGGGAGGCGGGGAGGAGTATGTGATGTAACCTCTTATTCTGGCAAAGCTGCGCGACAACCCCACGGTGCCTGCGGCTCGCGGTGGGCTTTTGGTGGCCGCCGCTGGGAGACTGAAGAAGAAGGCCTGGAGATCCACCACGGCTGTGGGAGACCTCGCAGGGGATGCACTCACCTCCCTTGTGGAGAGGAAGGCTGAGCGCAGCCTGCAGCTCTTTGTCTTGCCGGCTCCACCTGCGCCGCGACCGGCTGGGGACAGCCCTGGAGAAAGGGATGCTCGGAGCCGGCTGCGCTGCTGCGGTGAGTCTGTTCCTCCTTCCTGCCTTTTCCCGACGGGTTTGGGGGGAAGGAAGGGAAATGGAGTGAGCTGGAGTGCGTGTGGATTTTTGGGGGACTTGTAACCGTGTGGAATCCCTGCGGGATTGACTCTGAGCCCGTTGATAATCGCCGACTAATCTGGGTGCTGGCAGAGTCCACCCGGATTACAAGGGCAGGTGGCTCTGGGTCAGGATGGGTGTGACACCTCCCAGGGGTCTCCGGCTTTGTGTCAGAGGAACACCCCAAAAATGAGGTTTACTGCAAGGATTAACTGCAAAAGAGAAATTTGGGGGTGTCTGTCACCGACACGATGTTGGGCATGGGTGTCACAGTCTGTGAGGAGGGGTCACAGGAGAAAATGTGCTTTTCTCAGTGCCAGCAAGAGATGAAACTGGGAGGAAGCAAATACACAGCTGGTCCTGTGTATTTGCTAATAGAGAGAACTGGATCAGGTAGTTCAAGCTGTTGAAACTAACTGCAGAAAAGTGTTTTCTGGGAGATCTTCCAAGTGCCTTTGAAAACATCTCCCTACTAAAGGAAAGAAGGGAAGAGGAGGATCATCATAATATGTATGAATATTCTATTTTATATACTATATTACAGAATCTATACAAGATAAAATTAATGTAAAAACCGGGGCCTCAGAAAACCAAATAACCAGCTCTGTTAACACCTCTGGAGCTACAGCAGTGCTGAATGAATCCCTAGCTGCCTTCTAGCACTGGGAATATCCAGTACTACCTGCGGGAAGATGCAGTTATGATGTTTGGTGTGTCCTCATGTGAATGTTGTGCCCACACTGCTTTAGGAAAAAATGCCATGTGACTGATTTCTCAGTGGTACTGGCAGTTCCCTCCTGGATCTGGCAGATCACATGCAGCTGCTCAGAGCATTTTTTAGAGATGAAAACTCAGTGAAATATCAAAATCTGGAAATTAAATAATAAGTTATTTAAATTTATAAATAAATGAAATCTGGAAGTTAAGTAGCTAATCATTGTGGGGGGAGGGGGTTCTCTTTCCTCCTGTTTTAAAGGGAACTTTAATCCCAGTCTAAAAGTTAAATTTTTAGAAAACAAACTATTATCCTTTCATTAGCTGTAGTTCCGAGCCTTTGTCTAAAGAGCCTCCTCATTCCTGACTCAGAAAGTTAATTTCTTTTCAGAACTTGGGATGGCTTCAACTTGGCAGAAAACTCAGGAATTCTATAACTGGATTCTTGAAAGTGGAGGTAGGTAGAGATAATGTCTAAAATGGGAATTTCTGCATAAACAGCATCATCATGAAAATCAAACCTAGAAGGAATGCAATCCTTACACTAGTCCACATTTTCTTCACTAAGCAGATTTCCACTTTTCCTTCTCCATGATCACAAGCTTCCCTGAAGTCTTAAAATACATCTCATTGACCCTCCAATTGGATCACAGTAAGGAATGAAAGGACGGGGAATTTCCCAGTGGGCTCTGACAAGATGAGGAGCAATAAATGCTTGGGATTGCCTGTTGAGTCTGGAGTACTAAAGGAAGTGATTTTTTTAAATGCATATTCATGGGTCATGGGAAAGCTTAGTTAAAGAGTTAATACTTTGGGGTTTAAACTCTTTGTGATGCCAGGAAAACCTGTTATCAAATGAAATATTGGCAGTAACCACTTCTCAGTGCTCAAGATTTGACAGCTTGTAATGAGGAGACATCAGATTTTCAGTAGTTAAAGGCTCAATTTGGTCCCAAAGGGCTCTGATGTACCTCTGGGTGTAAAGAAAAGCCACAAAATGCCATGAAGGTAGAACAGCAAGCTTGCAGGAGGAGGACATGAAGCATAATGCTCAGACTTGGCATAATGCTCAGACTTTACATAATGCTCAGTAAATGTTTCAGGACTTGGAATTTCACAAGAGAGTGTAAATTGGGATTCAGGACTTCTGATGAAATGCTAAATCTAGAAATGGACTATTAAAGAGCTCCTGACACAGCCCATAAGAGCCATCATAAAGAACTGGAAGATTTAGAAGGGAGAGGGATTAACAGAGTTGTCCAGACTAGTACGGCATTTATAAAAAAATGAAGGAGTTAGACAGAGCAGTGATCACACAGGAAAGAAAAGCATGAATGGTACCTGGGATGTTTTTGCTGATACAACATACCCTGGGTGATAGCAGGGTTAGGAGGAGGTGGCATGACAGAAAATCTCTTGAGTTTCCCTTTGCTGTAGGACCAAAGAGCTGTTTCAGCAGGGATAAGTGTTTTGGCATTTCCCAGCAAATTCATGCTTCTTAAGAGAGCCCACTGTATGAGCAGATAAAAAGGAAGGACTGGAGAATTTCAGATATCCTGAGGATTGTAAGGAAGTAACACCAGTGATTGAAACACTTTTATTATTTGGCTGTAAAGATTTACACTCCTGAGGAGCCACTGTTGCTTTGGCTGCTCCTGTGCCTCCCCACACAGTGTCTGGGATTGCTCCTTTCACCCAGAGAGGGCTCCAGCTCATCCCAGGAAAGATCTGCCTTCCAGTACTGCAGTCCATACCCAAAAATTGGGCTAAAACCTTTATGCTAAAGCCTCTTGGCAGAGTCAGAGAAGGAGGACTGAGGTGCAGCTTTGCAAAGCCACAAAGACACCAATTTTCTTTCTGCAGCAAGTGTGCCAAAGGGAAGTAATGAAATACAATTAAATATATCCGCCCTGCGCTGTATGGAAGTGCCAGCTGTGGCTGTGTGTTTTGCTTCTCAGATCCAAGGACAGACCCATGGCCACTGGTCTACTCCCCACTTCCAGTGACCCTGGTCTTCATCTCCTACCTCTTCATGGTGGCACTGGGACCGTCCTGCATGCGCCAGCGGTGGCGGCTGGAGCTGCGGGCTCCGCTGCTCCTCTACAACCTGGCCATGGTGGCATTATCCAGCTACATGTTCTACGAGGTGAGGAGGCAGGATTGGCTTCTAGATAAGCACCTGAGAAGAGTTTGAATTCCAGAGCCTCCAGATTCCAGGGTTCAAACAGCTTTTGCTGATGGACTACACTGAAGGGAGTAGGAGCTGGCTTGGACATGTCCATGTTTTGACACAAGAGGAGCAGTATTGTCCTGCTGTGCTTGATTTCCTCCCATTTCTCAATCCTCCTGCCCTTCACGAAATTAACACCGGATTTCATTCATCCTGGATGAATGAATTGCAAGTTGAGAATTCCCCATTAGGCAGAGTGTGTGGAGGATGTGGAACTGCCTCATTTCACCTCGAGTCTGGCTGGTGATGGATCCATCTCTGAAGATGAGAACCACTGGACTAGTGAAAGGTGTCCCTGCCCAAGGCAGGGGGTTGGGACTGGGTGATCTTTGAGATCCCTTCCAACTCCTTAAGATTCTATGATTTTCCAAAGTTGGCAGTTCTCTCCTGGAGTGCCAAACACTGTCTGTCTTCCTGCTGCTGAGAATGTTAAGAATTTTTTTTCCTGCTTGTTCTTAATGCATAAGCCTTTCCACAAGCCTGTTCCCCCTAGTTTATGTAGGCCACTAAAAACTCTTTGAGGAAACATGACCAAATAGGTTTCAAAAACATTTTGATGCCTATAAATATGCCCTTTTAATTTGTATCACAAGTGTTACATTAACACAAATTGCTTTTGGTTTTTTTTTAACAAATGCTGCTCCATCTGAGGACAGATGTGCAAATTGCTTCTCTGTGCTTGATTGTTCAGTTGTACTGGTTACTTGGCCCAGTTTTTGACTTTACAATGAACAGGCAAATGCAACCTACCGAAACAGAACAGCCTGGGATCTTTGCAAAGGAGAATAGAGTCTCTCAGAAAGACTCAGAAGCCTAGAATTCAGTATTCCTGCTGAAGTAGTTTTGAGCCCTCCAGTGATTGCACAAAGAGTTTCAAATCTTCCCAGGCCAAATTTGCTTTTTTTCAGATTTCAACCAGGATGTGAAGTACTTTGTTTTAGGTTTTTACTATTTGTCCATGGATTTTCTGTCAGCAACTATAAGACTGAGACCCTACTACCTTAGCATTAATATTCCCATCTTTTTTGGAACAGATGGCATTGAACAGAAAATTGATTTCTATTTGCTTTTTGTCTGTTTCAGTTTCTGGTCACTTCAGTCTTGGCCAACTACAGCTACCTGTGCCAGCCAGTGGATTACAGCCGGAGTGAGCTGGGAATGAGGGTACAGTTCTGGAGAAAGCTTGCCTTAGGTCCTCCCCTCCTGTGGCTGTGGAGATTCTTTTGCAAATAGCAATTTGCATGGCTAAGAAGGCTTTGACTCCAGTTTGTTGTTGCCTGTAAATCTATTCCACTAAATTGTCTCCTTCAACAGTTGTTGCGCTTTGCTTTAGTTCTCTAAAATTAATCATCTCAGTCAACACAGCCATCTAAGTTTGTTCTTTGACCACTGCAGAGAGGGTGATCTCACCAGGTGAAGTATCAATTTTGCATATTGATTATTGAAATAGGTGTGATTCATCGCATGGATTATAAGGATTCTGGGTGATCTCTTCCAACAAGAAAACTGATTTTTATATCCTTTGCCTTGTATGACAGAAATCTCACTCAACCCTTCTTTTAGCAGAGGGGTTTAGCTAAAACTATTCCTTGGTCATGACAGGGGTTTAAGTCGCACCAGCATCAGCTTTCCAAAAATGCTGCATGAGTTTTTTCTCTTTGAATTTGGAGTTACGATGCCTTGCTTTGAACAGATGCAGGCATCATATTATCTTTTCAGTTTTTCAGAGTCTTGCCATCTGCACAAAAAAAACCCCAAACAAACACAAAAACCCCCCCTTAATTTTCCCCCCTTGCTGCAGACCCCGGGTGGGCAGGGATACAGTGTGGTTGAAAATGTGTTGATTTTGGGTAAAGCTCTAACCGCCGTGCCTTGTGCTGCCCAGCAGATGGCAAGAGTGTGTTGGTGGTTCTTCTTCTCCAAAGTCATCGAGCTGCTGGATATGGTAAGGAGGGCTCAGCTCCTCAGCGGGACCGGGGTTGGACACAGATACTTCTTTGTCAGAAAGGGGCAGCATGCCAGAACTGATGTCCTGGGTTGATCCTGTATTGATCCGCTGCTTGTCTCCATCCCTTGGCTGCACGCACTCCCTCCCCAGCACCCTTCCTGAGGCTGGGCACAGTGCTAGGGGAGAAGCTTTACCCCTGGCTGCTGCCATGTGGATCCCCAAAATTTTAGCTGCTGGTGCCACACAGGTTCTGCTATTGCCTGGCTGGCTGATTAACAGTGGGGCAGAAAAGGAGCTGGACAAGTCCTGGCACCTCTGCTGCCATGGATTTTCCCAAAGCTCTGCACTAAAGGTTTGTGTCCTGGGGGAATTGAAAGTCCACCTCTTTACAGCTTGTCTTCCGGTGTCCTTCTGCACTGTAAATGAACAAAGTGATTGGACAAGGCCTCTGCTTGGCCAGCAGAAGACAGCTGTGTCCTAGCCTGAAATTTCACAGCTCTCTGGGGTGTAAGTTGACAACCCACTGAAATGTGAATAAACATGTGGATCCTTCCTCAGCCTATTGCCAGGGTTTTGGCCGATCCCCTCTCTGTTTGCATCAGCAACAAAAGCAGCTTTTTGCCAGTCCTGAGTGCCTGAAAAGCAGATCACTTTTTGTTGTGTGTGTGTATCAATGTGCATAGTGAAATGCAGTGACCTGACACGTATTCATCTGGCAAAACCATTCTGTTTACTAATGCAAATTCCAGGAGGGTTTGGCCATTCAACACAGTGGATTTTCTGTGGGTTATTGTCTGGTAGCAGTAAATATACAGCCTATGTCCTGAAAAGGAGCAGATCCAAGCAGCTGTGAATTGTATGGAAGCTCAGTCAGAGTCTCAGAAGATGTGTCCTCTTTGGACTTTGGGCCCTGAATCCAGACATAAAAATATTTGGGGCTTTGTGGAAGAAATTCTGTCTTCCAGCTCCCCCTATAAGTTCTATTGCATTTCATCGGTTTTTGTCAATAGCAGAGGAAATGGGTTTAGGAGATTCAAACTAATCATTAGCTATTTTTATAACTTTTTACTGTGAAGTTTTTGTCTAAACACATCGACTCAAGGTTTTCCTTTTCCTGGCTTCTTTCAGGTTTTCTTAATTCTGCGCAAGAAACAAGAGCAGGTGACTTTTCTGCACGTGTACCATCATGGCTCTATGCTCTTCAACTGGTGGTCAGGGGTCAAATACGTGCCTGGAGGACAAGGTATGCTTGTAAGAAATGCTGCTGCAAGAAAACCTTGTGTTTTTCATGGCTTTTTTGGGCTGTGGAGGTAGCATTAACAGTGCAGATGGGCTGACTGGCAGGTAGGAAGCTCACCTACTTCCAAAGGTGAGAAAAACATGTGCATTTCAGATGATCCCATCTGCTCAGCTCTTGGGGCTATTTAGGCTGCCATGTTCACTGCCTCACCCAGAATAAGCGTGTGCCATCAGAGTGGGTCCAAACAGAAAAAAATAACATCCCACAGAAGGTGTATGTATATCTCCTCCCAGAGCAGTGCTCCCTCACTGCCCACTCAGCCCAGGTTCTGGCTCTGTTTCCTGCTCTGGCTGTGCCCATTTCTGGGCTGTATCCAGAACGCTGCCCCTTTTTGCTCAACTGGAAGAGAAGCATCTGGGTACTAAGCCACTCTAGGTAGGCCCTATAGAAGATGCTAGGGCATTCTCTTTTTGGGAAATCATTTTGGCTACACGGCCTTGACACCAGAATGGTGTGAAATGCTTAGGTCAGACAATCAAAGTCTGTCTTTGAAGCCCTTCTCTGTCTCTGAACACTTGATATGGGATGGGTATATCATGGATGCCCCAACCCTGGCAGTGTTCAAGGCCAGGTGAGACGGGGCTTTGGGGCAACTCTAGTGGGATTGGAGTTGCCCTGGGGGTTGGAGCTGACGGCCTTTCGGGTCCCTTCTGACCCAACCCATCCAATGATTCCGGATGCTGAAGGAAGGGAGAAGCTGACGTGCTTCCAAGGTGTCCTGGTTTTGCATGGGAGGTATGAGATCCCAGGTGGAACGTTCATGCACAGAGGTGGATGTGGTGTATTTTGGAAGCATCATCATAGTAGCTGTGAGCCCTTCACAGGGTTAGCCTGGAATGGGTCGTGTGCCTTGTCCACCCTCATTTCTTCACTCCTCAGCCTTCTTTGTTGGGATGCTGAACTCCTTTGTCCACATCTTCATGTATGGCTACTACGCCCTGGCCAGCCTGGGACCGCGGATGCGCCGGCACCTGTGGTGGAAGCGTTACCTGACCATCCTGCAGCTGGTAATTAGCTCCAGGTGTTCACCCCTGCCCTCCCACGGCTCAGGTGTGATAGCCCCTGCTGCCTGTCACCTCACTGGCTCCATCTACTTGCTGCTCATGGAGGGCAGCATGTCCCCAGGTGCCCTCATATGCCACTCTGAGAGGTGAAGCTACGGGTGACCTGCTCCAAATGCTGTCTTCACAAGGCTGTCAGAGGCCTTCAGTGACCATCTCAAACTGATTATCCACAGCTTTGTAATGGGAAGGGAAGAGAAAAATTAACAATTGGATTCCTCCTTTTTATGTTGTATATGGAGCACTGAAAACAGAGCTTGATGTGGAGAGGTGGGGGGAAGTGATTCAGGGAAGCTTTGGATTCTCAGTAGGGCAGCAGATTGGGGAGCCTTAATTCAGTTCCTTCAGAAAGGAAGGAGGTCTCTCACTGCAGGAAAACAGGCAAGTTAAAGATAAATATGTTAATCTTACTCCTTCTGTAGAAAATCCCTTTGGATTTTCTTTCCCTCATCTCTGATGAAGTTACAAATCTGGAAAACCCTGTGTTTTTTCAAAGATACAGCATAAATGCAATGGTCCAGACAGGGACAATGATTGTAGGAGAGATTCTTCCACTCAAAGAGAGGCTTTGCAAACCAAAAGTATGCAGTTACAAGGGAAGAGGAAGAGGATATGTGTAAAACAGAGGTGCAGTGAAGGCTGCTCCAGAATTCTCACTTAGCCTGCATGGCAAAGCAGAAAAAGAAAACATTGCATGAAATAAAAAGGTATTTCTAATGCAAATTATAGCACAGGAAAAAAATATTTAATAGCTCTTTGGTAGGTAGAACTCATTGCTTCAGGGTATTGAGACAGGTGACTTAGTAAAATTAAAAAAAATATTAATGTTGAATGTTTAAATTAATAAAGGTAGTATCTGTAGTTCCTCTCTGCAAGTTAAAATACAATTCAAAATAATTATGGGTATAATAACCTGATTACCACTGGAGAAGAGGAATCTCCCACCTTCAGTTTCCATATTCCAGCATCTCAGTTACTGCACTATGGCAGAGAAATGGGCCAAAGGCAGGAGAAGCTGGATTGGTTAAACCTCCAGGTTTGATGGACATCTTTCCTGGAGGGAAAACACTGCTAAACTTGAAAGGAAGGTTCTCAGGGATGTCAGAAGAGGCATGCAGGTGATCCTGTGGGTTGAGGACACTGCTAGGATGTTGTGATAGCTGTGATGGTCTCAATGGCCAGCTGAGGTATATCTCATGTAAGTTCCTTAATCTGGCTACTTCTTTTTTCCACCTCTTCCAGTGCCAGTTTGTGGCCATTGCTGCTCATTCTTCCTACAACCTCTTCACAGAGTGCCCGTTCCCTGATGGCTTCAACACTGCAGTCTTCCTCTACATCCTCAGCCTCCTGGCTCTCTTCCTACGCTTCTACTATCGGACCTACATCAGGGGAAAGCGGGAAAAGCTGACTTGAAGGAAATCAAAGAGGACAGAGAGCACAGCCTGATGAACATAAGTGTTCTCTGCTGCTTGTGACATAGTTTCAGGAAGAAAATGTGTCTGGGGAGTGTGTGTGAGGCTCATGTCTTGCCTTCAAATATCCCAGGTCAGGGAGAAGAAAGGAATGATGTAAACTCAGGGATTAAGGAACTGAGGAGCACACTTAATTAAGCTGAGGCCAAGCTAAGCCAAGTAGTCACCACCATAGCAGACTTTGGGACATTTGCAAGATAAGGTCTTTTTCCCTTCCATCTTTAACTCGGTGTCCAAAGTCTAGCAGCCAGCTGCAACTCCCTGCCTCATTTCTTAGGCTGTAGAGGGTTTCTTTGCATCTACAGAACTATCTCAGCTTGGTGTTGTAGGTCAGGCAGGGTTATGTGCCTCCAGCCTGGAAATCAATGTCTAGGTAGCAGCAGAGGCCAGGAATCCACAGGGACTGCAGGATGTACACTGCATTCCACCCTGTTCTGCTAAGGAAGCTCCTACTAGGCCTGGGGTGGTCCTGATGGTTTAATTTCTTATCAGTATAAGCAGCAAGGAAATTGGACATTAGGTTGTCTGGCTGGACAGGTGTCATCACTGTCCTGAAGCTAAAGAAGGCATTATTAGCACTTTCATTCTAAAAAATAAAGTGCAGTAAGAGTCACCATGTCCCATTTTCTGGACTGCTAATTTCCCTCTGGTTGCTCTCATACCAATAGAGGATTTTAATGCATGAAGATACTTAGTATTGCTCCTTGTAGATGCCATAACTGAACTAGAAAGAATAGATTGATGTTCCCTATTCGTAACTTTTTTCTCCAATTTGTCATTATTTTTAATGCTGTTATTTTTAAATTTTGCTTATTGTCAAACATAAAGAGTTTAACAACACCATAAGCAACCATCTCCACTACCTAATTGTATAAGAATTAATACAAAATGTATAAAATCTATTCATTGGGTAGTGCAAAGCTGCATAGCTCCATTGATTTTAAGACCTCACTAATTGGCTTCTTTTTTTTGTTCCTAAATCAATTACAACTAGAATTTGGCACTTATATTCATCTGCATACTGTTAAATACTGTTAAAGTTTTGATGTTGTAGTACTTTGAAGATCCTAATTAAACTACAAAGTGGTAATTATTGATTGAATCCTGCTCAGCTGATTAAAACTGGTACTACAGAGTAGTGGTACTTTGTGAAACACAAAGGTGTTGAAGGAGAGGATTGGAATTAGTGGCATGATGTGTTGCCATTGCCACACCAAATCCAGCTCAAATATAAGAAAGTCCAACAGCACTGGGAATGTCCAGAGGACTAGAGCTGGCCTGAACCTAGCAAATGGATGTACCCCAAAAGACCTGTGTGCCCTACACCAATCTGGAGTCGAGTGGCTACAAAAAATAAATTCAACTTGTTCGTTGCTGCTCTGTGTTCATACCCCAATCCTTTCCTTCAGCCCCTCCACACACATGTGGAAGATAAAACAATATTCTGCCATTCTTCACTCTCCTTCCCTTCACACACAGCCACAAAGGAGTTGTTCACACTGTTACAAGGTCACATCATCAATGTCCTTCCTTTGATTTGAGCAGTCTCTCTTCTGGTTGTCACTGATGAGTATGAGAATCGCTGCATCTGTGCTAGTTGGTTTTCTTCCTGTCAACTATTTTTCCATGCTAATAAATTAATAAATAGTGACATTTTCAAATACTGGAGTTCTTCTTCTGTCAGAATTTTAACTAGGAAATCCCTGGGTGGGTACTTCATTCCTCCCTTTGTTTGGAAAGACAGGAAAACAGGATCTGCTGTGTATCTAACATATTCACGTGGAGAGTTTCGCCTGAGGGCTCTCCAGAGCTGAAGACTCAGTGCAAGTAAAGCTGTTTCATTACTCCAGTCACCTAATGATTCATTTATAGCCCTCTCCTGCTTAAACCATCAATACCTTTGGCCCCCTAGTTTCATGGTAGAGCATTTCCTGCAGCTGGCTAAATTATCTGTGCTCACAAAGCAATCTAATGCTCTTTTTCCTATACATAAGTAGATTTCAACCTCAGTTTCCCCTCACTTTAATGTTTTCAGAATGTAGTAACTACATTCACTAAGTTCACTCATAATTTTATACCAGAATAAGCATCATGTATTTTGATTTTCCTTGATTCATGACTGCTTAAAAATTGGAAATGCACATGAAATCTGAATGAGATTACTCCTTGCTTTTCCACTCTTAAAATACATAAATTTGTAAACGTGCCGTTTACCTTTTTATAAGGCAGCCTATGCAGCTTAATTTGTGTCTATGTACGACAAAGCAATGGATTCTGGAGTGTCACTGGCCACATAGGTGGTAACAAAATATGAAAGCACAAATCTGTCACCTGACAGCTTGAAGTGACTGATCACCTAAATCAGACACCACTGTCACCACTTGTTCTAGACATGAAACCTTTGATTTATTCCTGTCCCTCTTTCTCACAGCCTGAATGAGTGGCCTGATCTTGAATGAGTAAGAGCTTTTTTTGGTGTGACTTTGATGGCACAGGATGAAAATGAAGTATTTTCAGTTGACTGATAAGGAGGATTGAGTTTGCCCAGAAACACCATGCTTTCCATATAGGAACAGACACAGGCATGGAGCACAGCTGTTACAGAAGCATTGATGCAAGCAAAATTCACTTGTGAGGATATTTGCACTGGCAGTGAAGAAAAAACTGCAGTGGTATAGCTGAGAGGCTCTGCAGGTTACTCCTTCAGATTGCCCTTGCTTGTCTTCATTCTCCTGTTTTAAAATTGGGTTGTCCAGTTGGAACTGTCCACCTAGGCAGCCCTGTTGTGACAAAAAACTTGAGAGCACAGCTATGTGCTTCTGGAATTTAACAGAGAATAAAGGCATTGAATGGGAATTCACCTCTAAAATCAAGTCCCTGGAATTAAAGATTACACCACAGCAAAGCACTGGAAGTCAAAAGGGGAGGGAAATTATAAATTGCAAGCTTGGATGGCTCATGCTGTCTGGTAGAGTCCAAACCTTTGAGGATGGGTTGAAAATATTCACAGCTGGATTTGTGAAAAACCTCTGGGCCAAATGCTAGTTCTACCAATATGAGTGACAAAGGCTGCAGTTCCTCTGGAAGGAGGCTGGCACGGCTGTGTGGAAAGCAGCACGCTCAGCTCCACAGATGTGTTTGCTGGGAGCAGGAGTGTTATTCAGTCTTAACAGATGACTTTTGAGGGCACGGTGGTGTGTAAGTCTCCCCCTGACAAACTGTGGGTCATTAGATGTTCGTAGAGCAGTTTACACGAACAAGATGTAAAGCATGGTGCAAGTAGGCTGCTGAAATGAATAAGCTTGATATCTGGTAGTGCTCAGCATCTTTCTGCCGTTCCAGTCAATGTAAATTATGGATGTTCTGATCAAATTACTTTTAAATTAACCAGACCATTTACTCAGTGCTTACTTTCTCTCTGAAGATAAATGAGAGGGATTCTCATTTTAATCAAAACAAAATACAGAAAAGGAAATCAATTACTATTTAATGTTTTTTCCATCCCTGTGTGGTGGAAAGTTTCCAGAGGAACTTGGGCTTAAAATTGCAAAGCAATATAAAATGCAGGGACATGGTGGGGTTTTAGCTATTGGATTTTTTATATACTATCAGAAAACATGGTTGTGTTGTTTGTTTTTTTAAAAAGGCAAAAGAATTACTCTAAGCAATTAAACAAGCAAAAGCAGAATACAGTAGATTGCTTCTCGCAAAAAATAAAAATCTGTTGATACAGATGTAAACCCCCTAGAAGCCAAACATTTAGAAAGATCAGCCAGCCCTATATATAGAACAGTGTGAATGTGCTGAATTCATTAATGAATAGCTTCATGGATTAGGGCTTGATAGATGGAGTGCTCCATCCAGATGTTTACTGTGATTTGTCAATGGCCTGGTACTTAATCCTCCCGGACAGGAAATATGAGTCTTTTCTCTAGGGTCTCCCCTGGGGACTGTGGCAGTGCCTCTCTCTGGCCTGAATCATCTCAGGGCAGGAACAGGCTGCTGAGGAATTTACCAAGTGGCAGAGACAGGGATTTGCCTTTAACCCTTTCGGTTTCCTCTCACCTTCAGATGATTTCCTCACCATCTGCCACAACCTCTCCGTTATTTAGTCAACACATGGAAAAGGAAAAAAAGGAGTCACCCACATCACCCCGGGGTCCCTGTACTCACAAAATGTGCCGAGGAAGGCACGTGGAGCCCATCAGCACTGAGGAGGAAGAGGGCTGTGGGCAGCCTCAAGAGCTTGGTGTGCCCCTCTTCACCGCTCAGCATCATGTTTTTATTTTTGTGATGCTGCCACTCCCTGTCAGTGACAGGGATGGCCCAAGAGGTAGTATTTGTGAGAAGACTGATGTCCCCAAGGTGTCCTTGGTCAGGGTACCAGAGAGTGTAGTTTGTGCATGAGTGACTTTGGGTGTGGGTAGGTGAATGCAGCCCCTGCAGATGATCCCCACAGCTCATTTCTCAGCATGTGGGACCTCTCCGTAGGATGGGTCCTTCATCTCACTGTGGGACACTGAAGGACAGCTCCCAGCAGCCACACCTGCTCTGGAATGGCACAGTGGGAGCTGCAGCAAATGCTAGGTTTTGTTGTGGATGTGCAGGACTGTAAAGGACTGATTTTCTGTGTTCAACCTCTGGCTAAACCACCAGTATGTGGACAAATAAATTCTTTTCAGGGACTGCCTGGTTAAAACATTAGTAGCACATCTCAGCACTATTCTTCCCTAGTCTGCATGTCATCCTTTCTCTCCACTACCTTGGCTTTCTGCTGCTCTTCAAGAGCATGTCTTTACACTGAGCTGAAAAAATGAAGGCTATTAAATAAAAATTGTCCTTTAAAATTCTCTGCTTGGAGTAGATGTTCCTTCCCCTTTAACATCACTCCCACTTTCTCTTGTCCCTTTTCTCTGCCCTTCTTTTGTACCCACACATACAGACACCACAATAGATTCTCAGATCTTTTAAAGCTGCAAAGAAAGTAGCTACAAGTTACTCAAATACTGTACAAGCAGCTGCATTTTTCTGATGTATCAATTAATAATGTACATTTTCTTCATAGGGTTTTCTGCAAGGCTTTAATACAAGTGAATTTGGGCAAGTCTTTATTTTTCTTTGCACTTCAGCATAA
The DNA here is from genome assembly GCA_013400635.1 of Hypocryptadius cinnamomeus. Lineage (NCBI taxonomy): Eukaryota > Metazoa > Chordata > Aves > Passeriformes > Zosteropidae > Hypocryptadius > Hypocryptadius cinnamomeus. The sequence continues at coordinate 102,722 of VYZP01022689.1, forward strand.
TCCCACCTCCCACCAAATTCAGGACGTGAACACTGCAACTTGATACTTAGAAAAGCTAGAAACTTGAACTAGAACTTAAATTCGGCGTGGTGCCTCCCAAGCATTCCCTGCTATTGATGAAGGAATGGCAGAATGGATACAAACATCTGAGAGGCAGCAAGTTACAGCTCTTCTGTGCACTTTATTCTGCTCAGAGTGGTGCCCACCGTCACAGATATCTGAGGATGTTTTCTCCTGAAATAATAAATGGTTATTCCCGCAGCAATGTTTGGAGGGAGAATGCCTTTCTGACAGAGCTGGAAAACCAGAATAGTTTTCGAGTGTGCAAGCCCTACTCTGGTTGTAATCCCTGATATGCACTGGTAGCAGATCCCTTATTGGGGTGCACAGCTGTGTCTGTGGTGTGTCTGTATTTATCGTGGGTTTTGCTAGTCCCAGAGGGTGTTATCCTACATTTTGCGGGTTCAATATATTATCCCATTAAATAACTGTAAATCAAAGGGCCATTATTTTGAAAGAAGAACTTATCTTCTACATAATTTTGCTTCTTGAAATTACTAGTGTGAGTAAAGCTGTCCTTTATTCACTGGCACAGTGGCAAAACAGGTTGGCAATTCTGTGCTTAGTTCTTGGAGATAAAATGCAAACCACCACTTACAGAAATCATTTAATACAATTATGGTTTTCTATTTTGGCACTGCTTTTAATATCTTTGGGCAGATTTCATACACAGAGGTAATGTTTTAAATTAGGGGAAAGCCACTAGTCACAGTGAATCTAGGTGAAGTGTTTGATGGAGCTATGAGTAGTAACATAAGGATTTAGGAAAAAATGTCACTGTGATGCCAACTGGAAGGCAAAATGGTCACAATCAATTTTGTTAGAAAACCAGAAACTCCACAAGACTGGAGTGGTGTATATACATCCATAGGTTCTAATCCTACAGTATTTATATACATATTTAGTGTATTTCCCTGCAGACCTTGAGTAGAACAGATGAGTTCATGGCTTGAATATAGCAAGTAAGATCTTAGCATTGACTGTATTACTGAACTGTAATTGAAGTCATCTTGTAAAGCTACTCGCTTCTCTCTAATAAAATGCGCATCTACTGAAATGTTTTAGCCTTGGATGTGGGTTTAAGAATGCATCAATGGGAAAGTGTTTGCAAATGTTAACATGAGAACAGCACGGCAGAAATGTCGTTTGCTGGCTTGGAAAGCACCTTTTGGAGCCGCACTAATTCAGCGAGAAACTCGAGGGAGCACAAGCGGGGAGAGCAAACGCAAAGCGGAAAAAAAAAATACCCAATCCCTTCCTTTGTTCTTATTCAGCTGGGGAACGGGGAGGGGGGGGGACGCACGCCAAGAGGAGCCCGGAATCCCCGGGGCTTTCAGTTCTGATTTTCATTAGAGGTGAGCGGGGGTTTGCAGCCAGAAGCGCTCGCTGCGAGCAAATCCACGCGCGGGGCCGCTCCGTGATTCCCTGGCGCGACGGGGGCGCGGGCTGCGGAGCGGAAAGCGCTGTGCCCCGCGCCCCGGCCGGGAGGGCAGCCCCAGACCCCTGCCCGGGCGCACGTACTGCCGGGCCCGGCCTCCCGCACCTCGGGAGCGGTGCCCCCGCCGCGCATCCCCCGCCCGGGCACCTGTGGGTGTCCCACAGCCGGGCCCCGCTGCCCCAGCGCGTCCGCGCCCCGACGCG